>JABJVO010000044.1:10802432-10831672 GCA_026770805.1 Boulengeromyrus knoepffleri
ACCATAGACGGGATGCTAGCCCACTGCAGTGCAGCAGGAGTGGACCATAGACGGGATGCTAGCCCACTGCAGTGCAGCAGGAGTGGACCATAGACGGGATGCTAGCCCACTGCAGTGCAGACACAGACAATCATACTTTATGGACAACTCAAAGACATCAAATGGCCTGCATGACATAAGAAGAACATGTAAGCTCCACATACACAGCGAGAAAAACAGAGGCTAGCATATTGTACCCCTAACTTCTGTTGCTAATGCAGTTTAAATATCAAGATGAATAAAGTAGTAAAGAAAGAACACACACACACAGGTTTGTAATTATATCTTTGTGGGGACTCTCCATTCATTTATATGGGGAAAACTCTAATCACAACATGACATGTGGGGGACATTTGGTCCCCACAATGTAACATAAACCTAATCCACACAAACACACACACACACACACACAGAATGGAACAAAACAAGCCTACTAATTAGAGATAGAAAGTTGGAAAGTAATAATGCATTTTGCAGATGTACAAACCCAACAAAAGGGAAAAATTAAGCGAACACAGAGTCTTGATCAATAACACGAAGTAAGCTTCTTCTCAGGAGCTGAGGTGGAACCGTGAAAAGTGGGAGGCCTTATCAAAGGATATTAAATTACAAAAAAATGAACCGTTCTTAAGAGAGCGACACTGACGGACTAAATTGGCCTGATAGACGCAGAGCAGCTATCTGAATTATTCATCTGCGACTCGGGACAGCCCCCACAAAATGAAAGCCATCTTTTAAATCTGTCAACCAGGAATTAGTTACAGTGCACGAATGTTTCTGCTGCTTCTACTAAAAGGACAACAAGAAGTGTAATCTGCGACGCGCTTCCTTAACAATTCTGAGGAAGGCTCAACATGTGATCTAGAGAGAGGAGTAATTGGTAAACGGCGGCTTATTTGCACCAACGCACCTGATAGCAGCACAGTTAATATTGCAGTGCAGCAGTAAGATAATCCACGGGGGAATCATGACTTCCGATGAACGGAATGTAAAGCGTGCAGTGATGCTGACTAACGTGTCAAGACGCAGATTTTCAAAGTGCAAAGAGAAGCCCTTTATCGGTAAAAGGCTCCTGGGGAAGACCCTCTTTTAGGGGAGAGTACGTCAGGCAGGATGAAGACGAGACCCACCTCTACAGGCCTCCAGTTGTTCTGTCAATACCTTCCTCATCTCCGACACCCACATGTTCTTCATGTCTGTGGAGGGGGCCTAAAAGCAGAGCAAGAGACTCATTTACCATTTTGCCACTGCCTAAGGCGACAGGCTGCTGCCACCCTGACACCCACTTTCTCAAGGCAAACTATGCCACACGGTGGTCAAATATAGGAACTGCATACAAACAGAGCTATCCCCAAACTCCTAAGTTTCCTATTACCTATAATATTCTGTCCTTCAACAATGTATGTTCATGGATTCTTCATCAAGGCACTTCTGCACATTTAAATATTAACTTTTGATTCATAATTCATTATTCTGACACTTTTCATGGCATCTATGCAGCAGGTTTGAGCAAAGCACTCAGAACTGTTGAATAAAGAGTTCATGTCTTAATTCTGCCATATTCTGTCACTCAACAGGCACCATCATTATGCGATTAACCTATTGTGGTCTAAAGACTTACTGATCCAAACGTTAATAAGTTTTTTTTTTAACAAGTTTGTGAGTGTGACCGCTGCCAAGACACTATGACTAACCTTACCTGGATGATGTACACTTCCTCTCTTCCATTGCACCACACCTCGAACTTTCTGCTGTCGCCCTTCACGTTTTCTGTTATTCCGACCTCACTCATCTGAAAACACAGCGGGTAAACCTGTAGCAGTAGCCACGGTACAAATATTTTCGTAGTCTTGCTTCCAATTAAGGTGTCCTAAGCTTGTATTTGAGGGGGGAAAAAAATAACTACGATTTTCATCTTGCACAGGGGAGCTGGTAGTATAGTGGGTAAGGACACAGATTTACCGGCATTTAAGTTGAGGCAAACCACTGAGCGATGCACAAGTGGAGTCTGGTTCTCTACATTACTGTGCCATAATGTGTCTCCAGTTCATTGACAATAATTACTTTATAATAAATATTATCATAATAAATACTTTATTCATTTCCTTTAGTCATCCTGTTTGTTTTAATGTTCTTACGGCATTGAAATATATTTGCATCCCTTTTGTTCCGTTACACCTTTATTTCTTTTATCGTACTCTAATCTGTTTCTCCCTTATTTCACCTTTTACTCTGATAACTGTTTTGTCCTTTATCAGTTTACATGACCTTTTCACAATGTTACCCACACCCCTGCTTATTTTGAATGCCTGTTCTATTTTCCTTCTTGACTTTTATCCTACATGTACAGCACCTGGAGCTGCATTTCATGCATAAAAGGTGCTATATAAAATAACAATAACAATAACAATAATAAATTTGTTAATAATGACAGTGGCCAGCAGGGGGGGCTCACAGCACCTTTAGGGAGTGCTTGAAGCTGTAGGACGGAGTGCGCTCGTGGTTGTCCGCGGAGTCCTCACGCCGCTTGCAGAAGAGCAGCATGGAGCTGTAAAGGAAGAGGTGTCTCTGCCTGGGCTTGAAGCGAGCCAGATCCTTCACCTTGCTGTGTCCCTTCTTGTGCTCCGTCCACACGCTGAACGAGCCCTGCATCAGCAGCTTGCCCAGGTTGTTTAGGTTCCCCTAGAGTAGCACATGCAATACTTCACACACTCTTGAGAAATTCTCAACACCAATAACTCACACAAATACCATTCATTCACAACGAGACACACTTCCCTCAAGCAAGTGCTCGTTCACTCACCGAAAAGCCTGTGATGGCTATCTGGTGCATGGAGTCATTGACAGACTTGATGATATCAAGCATGGTTGCTAGAGCTTCCTGTAGCTGGGCCGTGTCTTCAGAGTTTGTGCTGCATTTGAGCATCTCCTGAGAAGACGATAATGCGACCAGGGTTAGGCCTCAAGTCTCCTTTTCGTTGTACATTTACAGCTTGACCTTCTGTGTCTTGCAGAAATCAGAAACTGCTTGAGAATATATGAAACAGACCTAACTGGTTCTGAACTCCAGTCCTGGGGACCCACTGTTATTGGCTGATTGGGAGGTCATCCCAAAACACTCGCCCCCACACCGGCCCTCCATGGATCAGGTTACCCACCCTTGGTCCAACTCCCTCTCCACCACTGATTTTTGCAGCAACATAGCTGTCCACGAAGACCACAGGAAACTCAGGATGGTCATCCACCCAATTTCCAGTTACTTATCCAGTAAAATGTGTGCAATGACCCTAAAACTGTAGAGTTTCTGCGATCTATCCCAGGAGGCTGGAGGAGGCCTGATGAGCTAGCGGTCTGTCACAGGGTACGCACACACTCACATATTGTGGGAGGTGACGGTACTGCCCAGTAAACCACCACGCCACCTCATGATTAGTGTAACAAACCTTAAACCATTTAATGGTGCTCATGCCAGACACCCTCCTCCCAACTACGCAATGCCCTATAAAGTAAACGACTCAAAACTCGACAGTGAATTTATTAAATGGAATTCAAAGTGGGGGAAATTTACTAATGCTGTGGGCAATGGTGCCATGTATATAACAGGCCATAATAAATACACGAAAGTACAAAAATTCTAATTAGTTGAATATGTACAATTTAAAACAAAAACTAAAGGGTGACAAAAGAACATTCTTAATTACAGAATTGTTATTTTATTAAGATGGGAATAAGATGAATCGACAGTAAACAGTCAGTTAAATCAGAGTAAACAAAGCTCTCTGTGTTTGTCAACTTGCCTTCAGCATCAGCTGATACTTGGTGATCCTCTGCACTGGCTTCAGCAAGTATGCGTCCAGCGAAAGCTTGTGGTCCAGCTGCTTCTGGCATTCCTTTAACAATAGAATATGAAGTCTGTGCAAAGGACCAGAACATATCTACAACCAGAATATTATTATTATTATTATTATTATTATTATTATTATTATTAATACTACATTTAGTAACACTTTACTTGAGACACAAACAATGTAGTATTACACTCTTACTTAATGCATTAATCAACCAGAAACTTTGGCTACATTCACCTTACATGCCAAATTGTCCAATTCTGAAATTTCGCTCAGATCAGATTTTCCTATCTTGGTGGTTCACATTCAAAATGACCAGTTACCTGTAACTAAGTGTAATGTGAACGCATCTGTCCTCTGAAACGGTTTGCATGTACACACTGATATGTTTCTGCATGAATCATTTGCGACACCAACAAAAAAAAAAACACTTATAGGCAAAAAATATGTAAACCCCTATCTGACCATTTACATCTGTGCCGCATGGCCAGGAGTCGGCTACATATCCAATCCAGTACCACATATGAAATTAACTCAAATCTGATTTGAAAACATCAGATTCGCTCAGCCTATAAGAGAATAGGCCCCTGACTAAACTAACGAGCACTGTCAACAACCAGTAATGCTATCATTTTTGCAGCTCTTAGTAGAAGTGTCATTTGTAACATCATTAGTACCCTAGATAAGCCACCTGGAAGAAAGAAGATTCCACACACTGTCGCCAAAGAGCTTCAGATCGTGGCTTGTTCTGACAATACTTCTCATACATCTGCAGGTCTTCTTTCTAAATCATAAAAAAATCACAACAGAGTTTTTACATTCTGTCCCCACCGGTTCAGGTAAGAATCAGTGGAACTTAATAATACTTGATATTTACATACCCTTTTCAAAAAGCATGCCCCAACTAACTCTGGATTCTCAATGCAATTTTCCAACTCTTTCCGAAATGTTCTAGAAGTGAAAAGGATCAAATCATGTCTTTATAAACAGGATGAACCATACTGAATAGGTAGCATTAAAATGAAAAACAACAACCAAGAAGACCAAATCAACAAAATGAAGAAATATTCTGGATGTTCACAACGGTATGTTTTATACCAGTGCTTCTCAACCTTTTTTGCACTGTGACCCAGTTTTTTCCATGCCAGCTCACTCATGACCCTATTTAAATTAAGGCTATGATCTAGCACAGTGTGCACTCTGTAATCTACGCCAATCGATGCCTATCACGCAAATTTGACTGGATGGGCCAGTGAATCTGTGGTTTGACTTGTTGGATTTGTTGTGTTCACTAGTTTTGTGTTAAGTATTTGCAGACCCAAGACCAGTTTATATAGGTTAATTCGAGGACTGGGGCTGGGAAATCTGATCGTGGATCAGCATAGGAGTTTGCTGGTAAAATGTTTACATTTCCAACTCTGCCTCACGGCCTTTTCAGAACTTACCATGACACAAATTTGGGTCACAACCCATAGGTTGGAAAATCGCCATTTTATACCCTCTTGAAAAAGGTTGTATATTAGAGAAACGCAAAACAGTGCATTAGTGCAATCATAGCATTATGTCAGGCAGTGAGAATCCCCCCCCCACAACTGTAATATAAACCTAGGTTTGTGGGCCATGTATGTATGCCAGGACTTCTGAATGATCGCCAAGGAGTTTTACCATTCTTGGAGAGCATCAAAACCGAGAGGAAATTAACCTACTTAAGCAGCAGAATGTTCTGCACTTTCCCATAAGTGTCCTATGTGTATTCACTGTACTTGCTCTTTTCCCAAAAGTGTCCTCCTTTTGTTAACCTTCATTGTGACAAAACGTGCGGATTAGCAGATACACAGTGATGTAAAAAAAAAAAAAAAAGAAGTTAGAGGAGTTGCACTTGCAAGATCATAAAAAATGCAAGTTGTTTCAAAATATTATTCAATATCTGTGCATCCATCACTCTGGATATTGCTCAATTTATAATTCTCATAAAAGGAGGAGCGACAGCGATCGCTACAGACTATAATACGGATAGTTTGACACTTGTCGGTGAAACATGACTGAAAATGCACGACGCCAGTCGCTTCATCCTTATTAATTCCGTGCTGCGTCGCGCGACGAAATTGAAAGCGCTTCCTCCACCGGGAAACTCGGAAAAACACGAGGGATGCTGCGCGCGATACGCGGCCGGTTGCCTTGGAGATCCCCACCGTTTTTACTTCGTGTTACTCCTAGTCTCCTGTACAACAAAAAAAGAAGGCTTTTATTTGTTTGTATTGGTTTCTGAGAGCCAATTTAGGTGTCGTTTTAACTCCATAAGTGTAGAGGGGCGGAAAAGAAAGCACTCTACCGACTGCCTGAATTTTTATGACTATTATTGCCCACGAAAAGGGCAGATACCAGTTCCGAGTCTCCACTCGGCGACAGCGGACAAATGGGTAATTTCGATGTACAGCCAGTTAAGTGCCACTGAGAGTAAAAAGAAGAGGTTATCTTCAGCACGATCTTCATATAGGTCAGTAATTTTAATCTCTCTTTTGTGTGCGTGCTGTCTTCCCAGTACATTTAAATATGGATTCCAGAGTACTTTTTTATTAACAGTCTAAGAGCATAAAGCGAAATGAGCGGCCAAATGTTCACGTAAATGTCGAAAACTGTTATGATTTAATGTTCTGCAATAGGTGCCTCAAGTATGCTACAGCCAGTCGTAAGGATAAACGGTATAAAGATGAATTTCGGTAGCATCGACTGATCGTTGTGAAGATTTTTCTTAGCCTCGATGTTGCACGTGAACCATCTTGCGTACATTTTCCTAAGAATGATCTGGGTGTGATGTCTCACTCCAGAACAACGAGGTGCTATACAAAATTAAATGGGATAAAATGGGTTGCTTTCACCATATCGTGAGATGTGAAAAAATAATTACCTTTCTTACCTGTTGTGGAAGTCATAGATTTCAGAGAGATTGCCAAAAAGCACATCCTGGTTGTTTTCCAACACTGATGGTATCGGATGAGATAAGTCAGCTTTCCCAAGCTTGGCAACATAGCCCTAGAACAAGGCATCATATACCACACTAAATACATGAAACTGGAAATGGATTGCTACTCACACGCTTACTGTTGTACAGAATATCGGTTTACATGTTTATAAAACGCACCGAGATTAATATTTATATATTCTCTGGACATGCATCAGGAACACCTCAGGTAACCTTGCCTAATAGCCTGAGTTGCCAACACATTCAATCTGCCAGACAGGTGTGCATAATTTGATCTGCTCAACCTGCACCACCCACCCCCCCCAGGCACCCCATGGAAAAAAAAATACAAATTTACTGGCTGCAGAAATCTTGATACCTACTACTTGGACTCATGCATAAATGCCACCCACTGTTGGGTCATAAACAATGGCCTAAGATTTCACAGTGTAGATAACCGTCCGTGTAACTACCCGCTTACGTATTAATGACCAACTTCCTGGGTAATGACAATCTTCAGCCCTTACTTGTAGGAGACCTGGTTTATACTACAAACATACCTCCATGATACTTTGCAACTCCTCAACATACAGCCGTTCCGTTTCAATCAGTTCATTCATGATGTGTCTGTGGAGGGGTAGGGGCGGACACACAACCCATCAGCAGACCAAAGGGAACATGGCGGCATTTGTTCAAAATACAAAATCGTATAAAAAATAAAAAAATTGGCATTGATGATCCAGGAAAAAAACCTCCAACAGAAGAAAGGAAGATGGATTAAGTAGGAGCTGTGTTATATATGCTAATGTGCAAACACTGATGTCTACATCGATATAGGCTGTTGCTCAAAAAAAGACTGAATGAAATGTTGCTTTTGTGAGCTAAGCAGTGTATTCAGGTTGTGAAATATTACTCTTAAAACAGGTTTGGTTGTTAGCGAGAATCATTTAAGATGGAGGAATATGCAGTTTGACGGTTTCCAGGATAGTATCCAATCCTTACTCAGGTTAACACATAACATAGGATTTCTCAGCTGATAAAAATGCCAGCCACTTTAAATAACATGTAAAATACCTGCTACTGCATATTTTACCTGTGCAATTAAGAAACTTTGCAAAAAAAAAAAGAAAAAAAGAAAGACCTGCAACCTTTGGAACAAAAACAAACAAACAAAAAAACCTTTGGAACAAAAACCTGGCAGCTGTGGGGTCCCAGCGATGCAACAGACATCAAACCAAATTCAGTGCACAATATGTCCCCCCCCCTACAGATTTTAAAATCACTAATGGGCAGATATAGAGGATCCGCCAGTCAGACCGAGGCTGGTGTGACTCAGCCTGGAAACGTAACAGCAGCTCTCACTCGGCTCTTAGGTGGCTCCTTCACACCCACATAAGGACAGTTCAGCCCCATTTTTAGAGTTACATGGCAGTGACTGGCTGCTACTCACAACGGTGATTTCTTCACTTTGTCAGAGGGAAATCCTAAACTGTCCATCGGCCATACTCTGCTCCAGTCGCGCTGCCTTTCTCTAAACACATGGATTTACAACGGCCTTTCCTGTGCTGGTAAGTACCATCGTTCGTCCGGGAGGAAATTTCCATCCACCTCCTCTCCTTTCCAACCTTGTTTGAAATTAACTCCATATAAAAGCAGTAAGAACTTTATGCTTCCAAAGGCCCAAGAAACTGTTTTTTTAAAAATGATTTACAGCACTAACATTGGTGTGTTAGCTTCACAATTTCTGTATGGCTTATGAAAACAGTAAAAATTAAATAGATATGTCAGAGGCAACACCCTTTCTGAAACCAGTTCTGCATTGCCAGTGTGAAACAGGAATGCACATTCCATGACTGTTGTCTTTCGGCGCAAATAAAATTAGTCTTTCTCAGGCCTTATGTTTTGTGTAAAAGTGTCAGTTCAATTTCTGCTTAAATTAACAAAAGGCCTTTTCAGGTTTAAACCCTTAACTTATTTGGTTTTGAAATGAATACTTTATGCCATGACTGTTTTGCAACTGGTGGAAGAAAGTCTTACCGAACTGCTATTACTGTGTAAATTAAAACCATATATTAATGGGGTGATTGGCGTGATTAATATTTATACTTATCCACTCAAGAACAGTGTATTGTGCCATATAAAACTCAAACATATTAAACAAGGAACCTTTTTTTTTTTTTAAACTTGTGCCGCGTTTCAAAGCATTTCCTGTTTAACGTATATCTGCTATATAGACAAATTATTGCTGAAATATGTATTTAAAAATAAATAAATAAAAATCACCCATCTTCCACAAACCATTGTCCAGTAGAAGTCATGATGGTAAAAACAATGATGCATAAAATAAAAAATAATATGCGTAGAATGTGATTTTATGCAATTGAAGACTGTCCTTAAAAGGAAATACAATACGCATAAAAATATACGCTTTTCCATCTGGAGTGTGACCGAATTGGGAAAGTTACGTCAAAGTAAAATTATATATTACCTTCAGCACACATACCCATGCTTTGGTTACGTTTGCACTACGTCCACGTTTTTACGGGAGTTTCAGAAAGAGATTGCGTCCGCGCTACAGTTATCTCCGACGTTGTAAAAAAAATAAAATAAAAACTTCTGCGTTCACACTGCTCAGTGTAAAAGGCAAATGACGTAGCTATAAGACTGGATGTTAATGTATATATTTCTGACATTTTTCATTTGCATATTTGATCAAAGCTTTTTATTATATATTTTTAGAATGGCGCACTTTATATTTCATTTGTTTGTTGTAACTCGAGCACAATGTGCACGAGTTTCTTTGTCCGTCCAAAATTTTTTTAATAATCATAGAAGTGGCGAAGTATATATTTTGAATAATTTTTTTCTTTGATTAGTAATAATGTTCAGTTTTTTATAAACGCTTGACTGTTGATTAATCTCACGCACAACCATGTGTTTAAAGTGCACGTATTTTAATTAGCGAAAGCGAAATAGAGTACTGTAGCTAGAGATGATTATGCAAAACAGCACGAGTAACGTAAACAAAGGAGAGGGCACCTGGATCTGTTAGATACATGGATAACCCTGGATTAAAGAAAATAACGACTTGACACTCCACATCCAGTGCAAATCAACCGTGACGATAGTATCCGAGACCAACGCGGACTCCAAGCAGACGGTCCGCAGAATCAGCTGGCCGCGCTGTTTCATCCACACTTCACAGAGCTATTGTCGTGCTAACTTTGCTAGTGAATGCCATTGTCAGTTTGTGAAAGATTTGCACCTCGCTCAGCTTTGATATGATCCGCGACTTAAACCCTCCATTATCACATCTGGCTTACAAAGAGCTGGCGCTGACTTTTATATTCAAGCTGAGCTGACGTGTGACCAAGGAGATTAACTGTAGTAGGGCAGAAGTGTAAAAAAGTAAACAAAAAATATACAAAGACTTGCTACTAGAAAGAAAGGAGAAAGCTTACTAAAATGTACTGCCCAATTAATACTGGTCTATACTGGACTCAGATGTCTTTTCTAGCTCCTTATAGTTAATGAAGTGCACACAGGCCATGGGGGTGTACCATATTTCTCCAGCTATAATTATCTATTAATTCTAATGTGGCCCTGGAAGAGAGACTAAAAATTAATTGGAAAACCCACTAATTAGTCCCCCCGCCCCACTAGTTTAGCATTTTAACTTGTTCAGGAGACCACCCTCAGCCCCTAACATGGGCTGCTTTAGAAAAGTGTCATGTGTGTGTACACTTTTTGTTCAGTTACTTGAAATATATTCCAATGAGTCTGTTATTTCAGCTTGGTCAGAGTAGTCTGGATTTGACAAAAAGTCCTGCTTTAACAAAAATTTTACTGCCTTCAGAAACTCATTTTATTTGAAATGCATTTGTGCCTATAATCAAATTGATCTGATGATGTTTTACATCTGTATATTTTAAGGCGCAGTTTAAGATGATTTAATTTTGAAAAGCTAGTCACTGTGGTGACCTTATTGCCAATACACACTCGATGGCCACTTTCTTGGGCTCATTAATTCAAACAACCTGCCTCTATACAGCAAATCATATGGCTGCAGTAGAATTCATACATGCAGACAGGATCCAGAGGTTCAGTTATAACTGATCTCATTCTCATTGCACAAACACCACAAAGGACATTCAGAGAACTAACTTAGCCGTTATAAGGGAAACATGTGACTTCCTGACTATGATGATGATGACGTGGCCCATTACAGAAGACGAGTGCGGCAAGGACCCCTAGGCCCATGTTTGAGATGATCTCCGTACCATTTCTGATTCTACATGTAGTTTTCTGCAACTACACTTCTATGCACATTGATTCTCAATTGATTCCCCTTTTTTACCTCAGTTTTTTAATAAAAAGAGTTAATGCTTTGAATAGCCTATTTTGATCATGCAATCTTATGTTGTTAAATCACTTTTTCCTTTCAGATGAAGAAGGTTTCTGTAACAAAATAAGAAACTGGTAAACATGAGGACAGCAAGGCTTGACTCATCTCTGGGATCTAATGGCGGCCTACTTAGTCAGTAGACCTATTTTCATTCAGGCTCCCCTGACTCTCCATTAGTGTGGCAATATTAGGGTGAAACTCAAAAAACAAAAACATCTGAATTACTGCAAGAACATTCAGCAGAATACACAAGATCTGCCTTGACAGAGGAGGAGGATCTGGAGGTCAGCTGGACTGCAGAATGTTCATCTATTTCAGAAGGATCAGAAAACTTAAATGTGTGCAGCTGACAGCGACGTGCTTTGTCTTCTCCGTTGTAATGCTCTATTGGGATCAGCTGGACAACAACGTTGTGAGCCACATGAGGTCCTACTCATATCGCTACTTAGTCAACAGCTACAACTTTCTCAACAAGAGCTTCTCTGTGAGCCGGGAAGTGGCAGAGAGCTTCGCTAACCACCGTTACTTAATCAATCGCAGACATAAGTGCAGGGTTAAGGACTTGCTGCTGCTGCTCATGGTTAAGACTTCCCCAAAGAACACGGAGAGAAGGGCAGCCATCCGCTGTACTTGGGGAAATGAGACGTACGCACGCTCAGAACTCGGCGTGAATGTGAGGGTAGTGTTTGTCCTGGGTGTGCACCCCAAGGAGTCTGACCGGGCCCAACAACAAAAACAGCTGGACCAGGAGGACAGAGAGTATGGGGACTTAATCCAGCAAGACTTTGTAGACACATTCCACAACCTCACCATCAAGCTACTCTTGCAGTTTCGATGGGCCCACTCATATTGTAGCCGTGCTCAGTTCCTTATGTCCGCCGATGACGATGTCTTCGTGCACATGCCCAACTTGGTCCACTATCTGCAAGAAATGGGCCGGAGAGACGTCCGGGACTTCTGGATTGGCCGTGTGCACCGCGGAGCCCCACCCATCCGCCGCAAGGATAGCAAGTACTACGTTCCCTATGAGATGTACCCCTGGTCCACTTATCCAGACTACACGGCAGGCGCTGGATATGTGGTATCAGGGGACGTGGCTGCCAAAATATACCAGGCCTCGTTAACCCTCAACGCCACACTCCACATCGACGATGTATTTATGGGGATCCTCGCGAATGTGATGGGTGTCTCCCCACAGGAACATGCATACTTCTCAGGGGAGGGAAAAGCCCCATACCACCCTTGTGTATACCACAAGATGATGACCTCACATGGACATGTGAAAGATATCCATTACCTCTGGAAGATCTCCACAGACCCTCAGCTCCAAAAAGCTAACTATGGACTCTTAGACGACCTATATTGCCAGGTAGTAAAAATAACACTGTTCTGTAAACCATACTATTTTAACACCTACCCTTGCAAAGCAGCCTTCTTGTAATGTGTGAAGAGTATTGGTTAGTCGCATGCTTTTTTCAAATATCACAATATCAAAGAAGAACTGTATTTTCACTTCGCATTTATATGGACATATAGTTAAATAAAGTGTTTCTAGCAACCTAATCTGCCCCTCCATTAACCATGGTTCAGGTTTGGAGCATCTTCAGTCAAAAAAAGTAAGAATAAGTCCTAGTGGGTCAGAGAAGAGTCTAAGGAGAATAGAACACAATCCAGACATACTGCCAGTCGTCGGATGATCATAATTTTATTTATCTTTCGATGTCATTAAATTAAACTGATTTAAAAGGTTCCTTGCTTCTTCTTGATTTGTTCCTATCTCCTGGTGCCAGAACCCTTCAAAGCCAACATACCGTTTTACTGTTTGCAAAATGTTTCTATGTAAACAAGCCGGAAAAAAAACTGTATATTAAAGCTATCGCTATTAAACCTACTGTAATAAAGATGAATTTGTTTGCCAAAACAACAGCCCGCAAGTACAATGATCTAATCACTGCACACAGGTAACGGTGGGCACCCTGCACCTACGGAATCTCCCCTGTTTTTGGAAAGCAGGTCACAATTTCTGCACAATTGTTTTTGTGGGTCACTGTAGTATATTTTTGTACACGTACACACACTCAACCATTTTTGACACAAAAACACAGATTTCTTAGATTCAGACATGCAGGAACGAAAACTCACTTGAAAACTTTTTTTTTTTTTTTTTTTTTAAAAAGACTTTTCTTCTATTCTCAAAAAGTGTGTGTAGGCACATAATTACTACATAATATTACAACAAACTGAAATGTGGGGGAAATGCTGTGAAACACTCATTCTTTATTGCTAAAATTTACTATGATTGCCTAAGCTGGAACATTTGACACAGAGAGTGCTGGAAAAAATAATCATTATAAACAACAAACAATGACAAAGTGCTATTTATAAACGTTATTGGAGAAATTTACAGATTAACCACCTACTAAAAAAGACATCTAGGTTGTAACGCGACTGCACTGACTGCAAAGTTCTCAAAATAGCCATATGTCAGGCACCAAAAGTGTGTCTGCAAACATAGTACGTTTTGTTTTAAAAAGTGTTAGTGTAAACAAAACATCATAGCCAACAGAATAACATTACACAAATTTTACCAAGCAAAAAGATGTCAGAAAGGAGCATCAAGATTTAGGACATGAACTCAGGCTGCCTATTCAATACCCAAGGAGGATCCTACTGTAGGCCAGCTATAGTTTTGAGCAAGGTGCCTAACTGGAATTGCCAGATTAAAATATACAGCTTTGCAATTGAGTAAATTGTATTTGTCTTTGAATTAAAATACAGTAATGGACGGGAAAAGTCACTGTAAGATATACATGGAGAAATCTCCTACCTTCGTCTGTCGAATAAACTCTCCTCTGTATCGTTGGCCACCATAATATGACTTAAACCCCCCTGGCTGGCTTCGTGCATAACTTCAATCTGAAGAGAGAGGGAAAAACAAATATAGGCAAGACAGAGGCCCCATTTACACTTTGCTTTAAAGTGCATCTTGGACCTGGGCAAACAGGTTCCAAGATGCATTGTGAGCCAATCACTCAAACCACTCTGGGCCGCATGCGACCATGTATGTCTTATAGTGTAACTGCTAATCCATCCTGATGAGTCCCTGACAATGACATCACAATGACTGACAACCAAGCAGTCATCTGGACACATTGGAGATCAATGATAGATACTGGTGTAAATGCTGATATGCCACAGCTGTCTACTTAAGATCTGATCACCCAACATGCATTTTAAAGCTAAGTGTAAACAGGGCCAGAGAGATGTTCTGTCTAACTGGGCCACCTACTCAGCCACAGTGCTGCAGCATGGATTACTATCCCATCACAATGGAATCACGCACCATTCTACAAAAGCTGTAAAAATTCGGCTGAGTCGTGTTTCCGCGAAGGCATAATAATTCAGCTTAATTGAAATAACACACAAGTCCCCTCCAAGGATTCTGACAGTGTGGTTGAGGAGTTTACATACTTCAACGATTGACAAAGCCATGTCAAACAGACTATCAGCTACTTGGCAAACAAGTCTGCAGTGAGGCCAGGCGAACTACAATCCAAACAAACATCTACCATGAAAGGTAGCAAGTAGAATCAGAGCACCCTACACAGAAATGGCTACAAGAACTCTTGGTGCAACTGAGCTATGTTTAACCCTAATCCTAATAGTAGCCATAATCTCAAAGACTGACTCGATGTCTGGGATGAATCAAATTCTGCCTGTCCCTAAGGGGAAGCACCAAACCGTCAGTCAGTTGCTTGTTTACATACATACGTAACCCTTTCATTTTAAGAGGCCCGTCTAACACAGGCAGATGGCACAGAGTCATTGCTTCAAAAATCAGTTAAAGCCTGGCGCTACAAATATCAAATGAATGCGCCTACAAAATCTAATTTCCTGCTTTCAAAAACAAAAAATGAATTATAAAAAAAGGTGCTCTCTCATGTGTAGAGACACATTAGACTGGACACCCACTATATAGTCACTGCATAGTGGCCAGTTCACTGGATCCCAAGAAGGCTTCTGAGAGGTGGGGCATTATGCTGAGCCACATGTCACATGGTTATCAGTTCAACCATACACTGCTGTGCTGACACTGCACACTGCACTTTGTGCACTTTGCATGTAGTACCTACATGTGACAAAAAAAAGAATCTTGAATCTTGAATGAATCCTGAATGAACAGTGGAAACTAATCCCAGCACGTCCTTATTCTGGATCTGCCGGGTACCAGTTAGTGAGGGAAGTTATCGAGCTGATGAAGAGGGCATTCAGATGAATGCTTGCTACTTAGCTGAAAGGTCAGGGCTACAGCAATGGCCATCACAGAGGTGAAAGCTTGTGCATAGGAGGAGTTTCTAAAGCCCATGGTAAGAAACTGGGTGGCCCCATAAATGTTTTGGCAAACCAACCAACGCTTCAGGCTGGTAGGAGGAGTACTTTGAGGAATCCAGGTCTGGCCGTGGAAGTGATCCATCTCTTCTCCCTCATGCAGCTATATGAGGGTACATGGGAAGATGCAGCATATTCCATATGTACTGTGCGTATTTAGAGAAGGCGTATGACCATATGCCCCAGTACACACTGGGGTATAGGGGTACTACTGCTATTAAGCAGAGCCATGTCAATGCGGGTAAGGGTTGGGTACGGCTCATATAATTTACAATGGAAAACACTCTTTGCACGGTTTGGCTCAAATAAGGCAGTGGAAAAGCTTGTGCGGAGCTGACATGGCATACTGTACAGTGGATGTGAAAGGGGGATTAATTTTTTACCATTGTCACTGCTCCTTAGATTATTTTCTTTGTAGAAGTAGCTCTCACTGTAAATAAGGTTGGAGACCCCTGACCTAGAGTCTGAGCTACTCAACATACTACTGCTGCAACCCTCACCAAGAAAAGTGATGTCAAGATGAAGATAAATTCAAAGCATTGACAAATGATGCCGGCCCATCATAGGGCAGACGGTTAAATTCAAGATAAGTAACTAATGGCAATTCTGCAAAACCACACATATGTAAGAGGACAGCAGCACAGAGCCAGGACCAGGGAAACAAGCAAACGGAACAACCGAAGATCCAGGGTCAGAAAACAAACCCACAGCCGTGGAGGACTAAGACTACAGTCACTACGCGTAGCCAACTTAGAAATCACTCTGGGCAAAATTTAAAGGATAAACTCTGATCAGTGTTGCTCAGTAAAATAAGGAAATATACCATGATATAAACTCATTCAAACTAGTGCTTAGCAATGGGTGCTTGACAAACACCACATCTTAAACTAGTAGGGCAACAGAGGCCTGTATTGTTGGATAAGTCCGGGTCTGGTGCACATATTTTAGAGTGAACCCAACTGGGGACTGCACAGTGAACCCAACTGGGGACTGCACAGTGAACCCAAACTTTATTATAAACACCAAGGCAACATCTTGCCTCACCTTGATGCCCCCTTTTGTCTTGCGGAGGTTTCTTCTTTTTGAGGCGTCGGCATCAGCAGGTAATTTTGAAAACCCCGGGATCTCTGACGTCCTGTGGTTTGAGGCTGAAGTAGAACAGAAAGGGTTAGAGCAGCGGTCGCCAGGCAGCTCATGGCGGCCGGCATGTTGTCTATCTTTAAGGCATTCCCAGTCAGTCGCAACAAGGTATAAATATTTATCAAGGGAGGCCCCACTCCACCCACTACTGGAGTCAAAATATACTGCTGTTACTCAGTAGCTCACCAGAGTTTTATTTCTTTGTAAAAGTAACTCACTGTAAAAAGGTTGGAGACTACTGGGTCAGTGGAATGAGGGGGTACATTTAAAATGAAAAGCTAATCTAACCCCAGCTCACTATGTGATTCTCTTCTAATTGTGGTTATTTATTCTCATAATTCAAAGATGTGCAGTCCAGATAAGTAAATGATAAATTTGTCATGTGCGATTACAGACTGGCATCTCCCACAAGATGTGCCCCACCTCCTACACACCCTGCAAAAGGTTCTTGGTCGCATTAATAGTGAGTGAATAAACGCGTATTGAGAACAGCCAGAAAGACATATGCACAAGAAGGTCTAACTAGTAACATCTTTGATCCCCAGTGTAAGAGGGACAGACTAAGTCAGGTGTTAGATTTGGAGGGAACTTTAGAAGTGCCTGGGGGGTGCTTTGGGGAGGATTCCGGGTGGGGGGCCACTTGCTGAACTGGCCTAGCTTGCTTGGCTGACAACTTCTTCAGGCTTGCCTGCCTCTTTTCAAACATCTCCTGGACTTCATCCAACCTTTCCAAAGCCTTCTGCAACTTTTCCTGCCAAGAAGGGTGGAGGGGGAGTCAGAAGAGCCACAGGCTGATTACCTGAAAAACTGCTTTGTTTTCATTGAGTGACACCGTCATAGTTTGTGCCGCCCCATCCTTGTCATGGAACATAACACCTACCGCCAACTCTACCCAGCCCTACCTACCTCAAGATCCACGGGAAGGCAGATATCACACTGGGCATGCAGGTCCCGCAAACTGGTCAGCTCCTCCTTCCTCACAGTCTCTATGAAGGACTCGACGTCTCTCAGGGCAGCCTCGGCGCCCTCCTGAGACTGGCACCTATCCACAGCTTGGCTGGCCAGCAGGTACATGCCAGACTCGCACCACTTGTTCACCTGTGACAACATCTCGCCCCTTGAGTTGTACAGCATGGCTCCAGCTTACATTACTGCTGTTTTGCTTGCTAGATGACAGAAATAAATAAACCAACAAAATGACAACACGTAGGCTAAGAGTCGAGTGCAGTCTACCGGTACGTTTTTCAGGAGGAGCCAAATTATGCTTTAAAAGAAGTATACAGAATATATAAGAGCAGGGTAGAGCTACTGTAGAGCAAGTTATTCGCTGAATTCACTTTGCATCTTGGTAGCAGTCTTTAAATAGGTGTACTGCTGAGTACATCTTTCGAACGAGTATATCTGCAGACCTGGCCCGACATCCCAAGATGGCTTGATCTTTTTTCATACCTTGTCCACTTGCTGGTGGATTCGAAGGAGCTTCTCCAGCACGGCACACTTCCGTTTAACCTCATCAGAGAAGTAACCACAAACGCGCCTCAGCTCGGAGCACTTGGACTCGATGGAGTGGACAGCATAGTGACCATCTTCAATAAGCCGGTCACCGTGTACAGCGTGCCTCTGGGCCCTTGCCAAGGACTCCTGAGAAACCAAAGCCACAGGTGGTGAGATTACCAGCCAAACAGCTGAGGCTCAGTGAGGGCACTAGAATACAAGTGTAGCTTTGACCTGTCTGATGTTTAGACGTTCCCACCTCCACCCTCAGAGAAATTTAGAACTATTCCAGTAAACAGAGGGGGAAAAAACAGCACTATGACGCACTAAACCTAATTTTCCTCCAGGGATCAAAAAAAAAGTATCAAGCAAATTCATTCTTAGCAAAAGTGAAACCAGAATGCATAGTTGCATCAAACCGCGAAGAGGCTCCTCTGGAGTTTCACTGCTCCAGAACACCTAGGCCTGACCTGAGCTCTCTCTTTCAAAGCTTTCACTTCACTAAGCTGCTCCTCCACTGCGGTCATGCAGCTCCCAACGTCCGAGATGGAATCCAGCTCTTCCGTCCAAGTGTCCAGAGACTTTTCCACCTGTGCGATTGGGAGGGAGAGTGGCAACGCTGTCAGAGAATCCAACATGGGCCTAGTCTAGAAGTCCCCTCTCCTTCAAACTCACCTCCACACAATCCTGCTCAAACTGCCTGAACTGCAAACACTGCTCCAATTTCCGGTGGTGCTTGGACCAACACTGCTCAAGAGAAGCTTTTGTCTCATCCAGCTGAGAAACCAGCCTGAAACACAAAAGTCGCTCGCTAATACAGGTTGGCCACAGAAACAGTGCAACAATATGAGGGACATCACGATAAACCCTTCATATTAAAAACAGACAAACCAACCTTCCCACGGTCTCCAAGTTCTCTCTTTCATCAGGGCTGAGACGGCCACTAGCTGTTTTGTTTGCAGCTTCTTTGATACAACACAGCAGAGTAGCTCCCTGTCTTACTGCCAGATGGAGCTCATCCTATATGATAAGCAAAGGCATGAAAGGCAGATAGAAATATGAACCTTGCCAGAGTGGAAGGAAACCTTATACAAAAAGCTTTTGATAGTCATAAGTCACATGCAACTTTATAATCCAGCCTATTATTAGGGTTATATGGATGCATAACATATCCAGGGAATATAGTCGTATTAAATACCCAAGTAAAGCAGAAAAATCATTACATCGTTCTACATGGTGTTTTGAAGTAAAACGCATCATTTAATAGCTAATTTACAAACAAGTAATCCAATGTCTATGAAGTGCTCTTCGTAAACTAGACAACTCTTGAAGTGCTTGTGAAAAGCACACAACATCTATGAAGAACTCAACATCTCCCAGGGGAGCCCGAATACTCTGTTCCTACATAAACTCTAGAAAAAGTATTGCCAGTTTCGCAATGGAAAAATGGTACAAATTAAATTTTTTTTGGAGCAGCTCAATGACACATTCATTCCATAACGCTCAACCTCTGTTGGTGACTAATGCGGTCATTTTGGATGAATATAAACAGTGGGTTATTATTTCAAGTAGCAGGTAAACCAAACCACAGGAACCACCTGCAGCCCGTCGTGTCTCGCTGTGTGAGCGCACAGCAGCTCTTCAGCCCCATGCACATCCACGGGCAGTTCCACGCCAGTCAGCTCGGCACTGAATTTCTGCAACTTCTGGGTTGCGGCCTTAACGGAAACTGCAAAGCTTTCGATGGCCTGCAAGGACACAGAAGCGAGACGGAAACTTCAGTCACATTCCCGATACCTCCAATGCATCCATTTCCTTAATAAACCAAAGTAATTTCCTTAATTTGCATTTATTTTTTTGTTTCCTGCTTTCAGAGGCATGGGGGCAAACAGAGGCTGCCAGCTGAGAATGGTCTGCAGGTGCAGGAGACGTCACACAAAGAGAGAGCCAAAGCTACTGACTGTCCGATGGTGTATCCACTGACTGTGACAGTAATCCAGGTTCCCTCCCAGTTCACTGGTCAGCTGCCCTTTGTCCACGTAGATGTGCAAGTCGGACAGCGAACTCAGCATGACGACCTACAAGCAGAAGCATGGGGGAGGGCGTGATGGGGGGGATATATATAACTAAAACTGACAACACTGGGCGCATTCAACTGCAGATGCCGTATATAACTTGTTCAGACATAATTAACCGTGTCCACGTGCTACTGAGGTAATTACATCAATGGAATTTGAGGCAACTACGCATTCTGGAGAAATAACTAAGGACAAAGAACTTTCTAAATTGATGGTCCATTTTTGAGTGCTTGTTTCAAATGATGCCAATATATGAACACAAGCAGCAAATTTAAAAAATGTAAAAGAATGTGTATTACATAGTTTTCTGCTTTTTCCATTTTTTTTTTTTTTTTTGCTAGTTTGTCAAATTACCTTTATTTAAAGGGTATTGGATTTATTATGGGCTCCGTTTTTAGCATCTTTTAGATTAATAAAAAAAATTAGCTTAAATGAATTTAGCTGCCATGTGGCCTTTCCTCACTCCTGTGACCCAACCAGGCCACACGTGGCAGGTGCCGTGCGCATGCAATGCCACCTAGAGGACAGCTGGGTATTTCCTTCTCTCATACGGTGCGGCACAGGAACTTTCCCGTTTCTCACTCATTATAGGAAAGGGAAAAAAAGAATAAGATCCAATCTGTTTAGATTAGCAAGAGGAAAGGGCAGCAGAGATTGCTGTGGGAGTCCCATGGCTCTGAAGGGGGCCAGCTTCAGAGGAAGTCACGGAGGGAACGTCTCACTTGTGGGCTGGAGGAACTGAGGTAAGAGATGAGTCACGCAGACAGACCCAGAGTTGCTGAGAAGATGACTTCTGATTAAGTGTGATGCACGGATGCCGAAACGAGAAGCGCTTTGGGGAGGCTGGGAACTGTAAGAGGAACCATCTCAGTCACTGTGAGGCCCCCAAACCCCTTCCACATTAACACCATAAAGCCAAGCAGGGAGAGGCTGTCTTCTGCCCAGAATGGGTTGGATCCTCTCCTCCGCAGGTTCTCCATGTCCCGAGATCCAGCATGATTGAGATTGTCCATGGCAGAACCAGGAACCACCAAAAACGGCAGCTAGACGATGATGCAAAACGGCAGGGGCTCTCTTCCTCTTTTGGGTGCCGCCTCTTACGTTACATTTTATGTATTTAGCCAACCCTTTTACCCAAAATGCAGTACAACTGAAAGCAAGCTCAGAGTCCCTTTAGTAATTGTAGCCTTACTCAGAGGCCCAATGGTGAAATCTCTCTGCTGGGCATGGGATTCGACCCAACAACCTTCCGGTCATAGGCACAGTATCCTGACCTGCTGAGCCACACACTGCCCTCATCTTCAGCAAAACTCCACACCGGTGAGGGATTTGCTTAGCTGAGAATCTGGCTGGTAAAGGACCCAGAGAAAGAACCGTTAAGACTGAGTCAGTCCTGAGTCAGTCCTGAGTCAGTCCTCACTACTATCTAGGGATTCTGTTGGCAGTTACTAGCCATCCCAGTATCACCACCAGCCAACAGCCGATGCTCTCCAGACAAGGCTGCTCCGTGTGCTGCATGCAGCTTGCTCCACAGCAGTGGTAAGGCAGCAGTTAGCTGGCTACCAACCCCTGCACTGCCAGAAACATTGGCTGATGCTTCGACTCTGGCCTTGGCACCAGCCCACAGGACAAGTTGTCAGCGGAGGCTGCGGTCCAGGCCAGGTGCTGCGGTCCAGGCCAGGTGCTGCGGTCCAGGCCAGGTGCTGCTGCTGCGCTAGACCATAGATACCGGAGGAGCCTCGGTGAGAGCCGGCTGGACACCGAACCCCCACCCCCGTTTTGGAAGACTGAAGAAAACTAGGTGAACTTTGGGGCGAGAGGCCTGGCTACAGAATCTACATTCTATGGAGGGGCTGGGTGGATGTTTAAGTGTTAAAAATTCTTTGATTTCTCTTTCCTACAGTAATAATAATAATAAAAAGAATTCTGCAATTGGTTGGCATTCGGCCAGCCTTGGAATGGAGCAATATGGTATTTGACACAGAAGCTTCCAGTTTTCTTTTATTTACTTATGAACCCGGTTCTGCCTGCAGACCTCAGTGAAACTTGCAAGCCCTTTATCATGGACCTAAACAATCCAGGAAGACCCACCTTCATTTTGAAGTCATCGCGGTGCAACCGGATTCCAATATCGGCCATGGCCCTCTGGAAAAAGCGCGACGGTCGGAGAACCAGGACCAGCTGCAGGTTTCCCGGAAACGCCCCCTGCGTGTGGACAGTATGAACAGCACCAATGCGCAAGAGTCACATGAAGACAATTAAATGGTATTTTCCAGTGACATTTACAGTACATGAAACCAACTATGTCTTACAACAGAAATTCATGATGTATTTGAATGAAATCACAAATATATTTAACATAAAATACATAAAATTATATGCCGATTTTTCTTCCAAATTCCCTTCTAAAACAATTTCTTTCAAGGACAGAATCTAAACACTGTTTTCCTCTTTAAAAGATTCACCCAGGAGGTCAGAGGACTGACATGCTGATTCACTCTATCGAGCCTCTCTGCAGATATTTCACACTACCTTCCTACCTGCCCCAGAGAGACAGCCTCACAAAGGTGCTACAACTTTTAAATAGGACTTTAATGACATTCCTCACCCCTGAGCACCTCTGTTGCTAATCACAGAACCGCGAGCGCAGAGGGGGCATGGCCCCACACCCTTCACGTACCGCTATTCTCGCCAGGGACGCTTTCACCGACGTCCATTTGTCCCGCCGGCGATCTATGATTACGATGAAGCCGATGCTGGCTGCCTCCTGACTGGACGGGGGAGAAGAGAAGAGAAAGATGACATGCAGATTTACGGCGGGGAGGATTTAGTGATTTGTTAGTGTCTGTGCATTGTCCACTTCGCATGGGAAAAAAATGCACTCTCTTTTTCTTTCCGTTTTATTTTTATTTTTTGTTTCTTGCAGTGCCGAGAAATGTTCATCTCCGGAAATGTCCACGATTAGCGTACACCACAGGAATCTTGGCCAGCTGTGACATCACGGTCTCACCCTCGAGTTTGGAAAACTGCACAGAAGGGAACCCCCATGCTGACATACAACAGTGTGGATACAGGAGCCGCTGAGCTATTTAAAGAAACACAGAAGGCAAGCACTGCTTTATTATTAAATTATGTTTCTGTTAAAATGCGATTTGGACGACCTGTCTCCCCTTGCTGTAGGAAGTCTGATTAAACAGGAAGTGAGGTAAAAGGGGCCCCTGCTGTTGTGGGTAGACACCTACCCATTCAAACCATTATGCACCATGTGAAATCTACAACTGTCATTATAATAAAATTCCACAACCCACACCATGGTTCCTAGAATAGCATCAATTACTCAATCCCATGCCAGGGGATGGTTATGCCCAATCTGAAACCAAAACATGCATGCACCAGCAGAAAACAGCCACGGGAAATTCCTTAGGGAAACACTCTTTGGGTAACCTTGAAACTACAGAGGTGTTTCAACACACACTCAGTGACAGGATTTGAAACCACAGAGATAAAATTAATAGGAAATGAGCCTTTTTCGGCACCTCGGGATACTGGTCAGGTAGGTGATGACGTTCAGGAAGTCTTGATCCGGCAGCTCGCTAAACCCCGAGCACTCAGGCAAGGTGATGATGGGGGCGCCATCTTTCCCTCTTCCTCCTGCAGAACCGAAGACTCCGCAGTCAGTCCGCAGTCACTTGTCTATAAAAAACATCTGTGAGTGATCACGCCACGGAGACACAGCCAGAGCCCTAAGACAGACAGAAGGCCGACCGGGACTCTAAAAGTCACAGTGAATCTCACAGGAGAAGTGGTCTGTAAAGGACGAGAGAAATGAGAAAAATGCAGAGTCCTAATGCAGAGCTTCCTATATCACATGAAACAAACACCTAAACATCAACAGTAAACAATGAGGCTGATATTAAGCTATAGCTTATATAACTTAATTTGTTTAATAAAATAATGAATTTCTCTGTCTTGAGTAATAGTCCAAAGGCATACTAAAGTCATTCAAACTTGTGCAACATATAGTAGTCACAAAATAATGGTACCTTGACAGATGGACAGGAAGGAACATGCACTGTGGTAAATCAGCTGCAGCAGTACAGGAACTGCACGGTTTTCTCGACAATAATTCAGCTTATCACCAACAGCATATGTGGCAAGTAATGCTGGCTTCCATACATCACAATTATAATTGAAATTACGTCGTAAGCAAAGCCTAGTCCATGTGCCTTTATGGTGACTCACCACAGGTGCATGCTCCAATACAACCACTAGATGGTGATGTTGAGCCAACTTCCAAAAATCTCAGTCAAACCACATTTATTATTGCGGTCACTGCTAAATAAATTAATCCATTTGAAATCTAGGAAATAATAGAGGACAAAGCTGCACTGAATGTCTAAGGGGTTTAACAAAATACCCGAAAAGTAAAAAATTCCAACTGCAAATATCAAACATTTTCAGAAGAGCCACTCAAGTTCAAACTCAAGTACATAGTTAAACAAATATAATAGAACATGATTCTGAACATATATGGCTAAAGTAAAAGACTTTTACTTAACACTTGTAATAGCTTATCTAGGGTTTATATTTAAAAGCCACAACAGCATGTTTTTCTTGTTACATTTACAAACGTTTGCCTTGCAGTCATTTGGAAGAGCATCACTCTACGAATGCTCATCTCCAGTCAGTCACCTGGTAAAATCTGTGCCCCTCAAACCCAAGAAAATAGCTCCCCCCCCACGCAACTAGTCAACCAGGCCCCCTACTGGCCATGTTTGGAAACGAGGACACCTCGCCCAAAGGTGAAGCTGGACCTGGAATTCCAAAGGGGTCAGTGGCTGCGGTTTGCAGTGCAGCAACAGGCTGCGTTCCTGCTCACTGCACCTCGGCCAGCTGGCTTTTCTTATTTCCCAGCATTCCTTACATTCTCAGGGACAGAAGCGTGAAACTGGCTGTTTTCGGCTCTTCGGTGCCCTTTTTTTCTAACCAATCCTAAGCATCCATATGTCGACTATTGGAAAGATCTTATTTTTTTGGCTATGACTTTGAATTCCAGGGTATCAGCGCATCTTTCAGCAAACGCCCCCGCCCCCGTCCGGCCTGACAAGCCTGTAGCCCTTAGTGGAATGGGCTGCCATATTTTAGTGCAGACACCCTTTATTATCGCAGACGGCATGATTTGATTACCTGTCCCCATTATCGGCCACCACCCACTGCTATGAGAAACCAAAAATAAAAGGCAGGATCTTCATCAGCTTTGGCAACAGCCTCCACAACCAAGAGAATCATGGGGTTTGAGATCAAAATAACCCCACCACCAGAAAGAGATGTCAAGTACATCAGTCTCTTTACCAGTCACAGTGGGACTTACAGACCCAAAACACTGGGTCATAATTAAAAATGCTTTATTGCTGTAAATATCACAATGCAGACATTTTCCTAAAGTTGTCAAACACATTGATCGACAGAAAATTGTAACATGAATGACTGGGCACGTTTCCCCTGTGCGACGCGTTAGACTTAAATGAAAATGCAGAGACTGTCTGGGGAAAAGGGCTGAGGTTAAACATCTGCCCTGGCATCACCTTCCAGCTTCAGGAATCACAGTGGAATGTTAACTGCCTGCCAGCCGGATTACTTATCATCTACCGTCTGCCCAGAATCACCACCAGCCTTTTACAGGAAATACAAGGAATACATCAGGCCAATCCAACCTTTTGGCTCAAAGGTGACAATTGTGAAGGCCAGTTCCCAAGCTATGTACATGTCTTTTTTTTTTTCTTAAACAACAAATTAATAAGGATTTGTGGAAAAGCTTAATCGGTGTGTTTCAGTGAGAAAGTGCAAAGTGTTATAATTTCACATGAAAATACATCATAATCCCCTTGAGTAAAACATAATCTTGTATGCTTAACAATGTGTGGAGGACCAGATCCACCCATCTAAATCTATGCTCATGGGAGATTTATTTACACAAAAATATTCTAAGAGCATAATGAAAAGTGATTGGTTCAGAGAGATAACCAATCAGATTGTAGATGAGGCGGGTGCAAGCAATTATAGGACATCTGGTTGGTTGTTCTGACATTTGACCAAGATCTGATTGGTTATCTCTCTGAACCATTTTTCGTTCTGTAAGTAAAACTCCCATAAGCTAAATCTATGCTGCCTGGCCAGGGTGAATCAAACAAAATGATTGTCAAATAAATACATGTTTATTTATTTGTTTGTTTTTGCAAAATATCTTACAATTTAACCAAAGAACTACTTAATTGGGGGCTCTAAACTGCTGAATACAAATTTTCATGACAGAGCTGTTATTTCAAAAGCTGATTCAGGAAAAGTCAGGCTTACAGTGACTGTTTACATTACAAAAAAGAGAGAAAGATAGAGACAGCAGACATTTTACACTCTGTAGACTTGCAATGCTAACTGGAACAGAAACAGCTAAGGACTAATTATATATCCAAAGCACTTGTAATACAGTTAAATCAAAGTATTTCTAACACTGACTACCACTGTTCCATGTTTTCAATCCAGATAAGTAAAATTCTGGCCTTGATTTTGTCCCCAAAACTAATCCTTTAATGAATCACAGTTTCAGGCTGTAATTAACGTAGATCTCATTTTAATTAGGTATACTAGGTACATTGTGGAGTGTGGATTACACAGATACCAAAATTCAAAATAAGCTAATCAGGGCGGAAGATGTTTTTAATGGCCAGCTCTCAGATCAACATGAAACTGAGTATTAACTGCAGTCTACCAATACCTCCGAATGCTGAAATGAGAGGAACTGAATCTTACCTGACAGGACGGCAAGCCTGCGGTGTAGCTGCTCGATGATGTCCACTGCCAGAAGGGGCCGCACCTCCTGCTGCATGATTTCATCTGAGGGGTGACAGTGAGGGGAACAGCTTCAGCCCCATGCACCCCAGGACAAAGGGGCTCCTTAGGAATTCATTAGTGCCCCATCATGCGGCAAATTCAGCAACAGACCGGCTTATTGCACCCATGAACATGCGCCTGCATGAACTGTGAGCTTTCTCCATGCAACCATTATGCAACTGCCTGATGACTATCGTCCAAAGACAGGTTAGGGTCAACAAGCCTTCACTGCCTTTCTGGAGAGACTTAACTGTAGGAAATGACGGCCAGACAAAACATCTTTTGACTCACTCGTTTTTTCCCCCCCTTTACATCGTATGACCATTAAGCCCCCAGGCTAGTTGAGTCTCATTATTCAACACTGTGAAGGATGCAATCGCCCAAAGTCTCACAGTATCCATGCCCCATAGCACCAGGCAGACACAGCTGCCTCTGTTCTGTGCCACAGCCTGCATTAACACTTAACCCTGCCTTCGCTTCATTAAAAGGTCGGACGCTTGAGCGAGGATTCCCCATACTATGCATAGAAAAAGTCAATCATTATGGCAAAATTGATCTTTAGTAACAAAAGGGGAGTAGGGGGCATGAGTCTCAGAGGAAAGTCAAGTCTACTCCCACTGCATAGCATCAACTGGAGCAAACTCACAACCAAAAGCAACCAGCAAAGTTTTACAGCTCTTAAAAGGCCGGCTAACATTGAAGATTTAAGCTCAAGAACAGACCTTTAGTCAAACCACGAGCGTTACAGCATAGTGCTTTAAAATATCCTTCACAGAGTTTTGAAGAATTCCATTTTTTTTAAAACAATGGATTTGAAAACAGCAAAACTGTGCAGTGAATACACTGGTTTGCCCCGACACCTTCTGCCTAGTTACCAACCATGAAACAACACATTTAATAATAAATGCCGCATTATGTAATAAATGGACCGAATGTAACAAATTGAATGATGATAACAATGACAATAATAATAATAATAATAATTATAGGGTAATGTTGCAATGCAAAATTATAACGCAGTCTATAAATTTGTAACATTTTGTCGAGTTATTACATAATGTGTAATAACATTGCCTTATGTGATGAAAATTTGTTACATTTTCTCTAGTTATTACTTAGTGAGGCATTTATTACATAATGCATTGTTACACACAAACTAGAAGATGGTCAGGAGTATGAGAATTAGAAGCCCAACTGGAATATGCCTGTGTAAGTTACATTTGGATTGTTATGGATTGTCTGAGCCTGATGCACAATTACTGCTATAATTACACTGGAAGACATGCAAAAGCAAACAATCACCATTGCTTCTCACAGAACAACAAATACATCATACAACTCCATTCAGGCACAGAAAATGATCTGAACCATACTGAAACTGGGCAAAACAACCCAACAACAGCTAAAAAAAAAAACTGACAACTTTGTCTTTTGGCAAATGGTCAAGTTAAATGTGATAAAACGGAGAGAGTGGAAAGTCAGCACAGAGTATAAGGAGCTGCAGCTGCCTAACATACAGGATATCTACACAAGCCGATGCTTCAAGATGGCCAGGTCCGTCCTCTAGGGCCCCGCGTCATGAAGAGCATGGAGAAACAGGGTCCGCAAGAGGCCCTACCCTCAGGCTGAGAGGCTGCTCATGAGAGGCTGCTCAGTAGCTGATTAGGTCATTAGCGAGGAAAATTTGCATGTTTGCACTTTTACATTTTATTTCTTTTTTTTTCTTCTTTAATATTTTACCGTTTTAGTATTTCCATTTCCTATTTTACTTATTTTGCTTATATAATGCTTACTACAGGAGCAATCTGGGAAATGCATTTCATTGCCTGCATCTACCACTGTTTTCTGTACTGTTGGGCATTTGATAAGTAAACTTTGATTTGAATTGCTAAATTGCTAAGTTTTTTTTTTTTTTTTTTTTTTTTTTTTTTTAAAGATTTTTTTTCTGGGGGCCTTACCTTTTTTTTATTTCGCTTTAGAAAAAACATAAAAAAGAA
>JABJVO010000044.1:10831772-10859399 GCA_026770805.1 Boulengeromyrus knoepffleri
TATTAAAGGAAGGTGTTCTTCTCAAGATACACTCGTGGCCAAAAATTGTGGAAACATTTCCATTTTTTTTTTTTTTTAGAGATTTATTCAGTAGTTGCTCCAGTTACTTATTTAATGGCCCACAACACATGCAAAATTTCCCCAATACATCTAACAGTGCGTAATAAAAATCTGATGAATCCAGATGTGAAATCTGAATATGTATGACATTTAATTTTTTCAAAGAATTTCCCGGGTTATAACTACTGAATAGTACACTGTGAAATCTGACGCTGAAGCTGCCCTGCTATGAAGTCATGCTTCAGCATGAGAAGTCCTGCTGCATAGCTGCAGATGGCAGCCCATGGAAACAGGGGTTAACGCCATGGTAACAAACAGGGGCACCTTTGTAGTCCTCAAACTGGAAGATACAACTTTGTTACTTAGTTATACCCGTGCTCACTTTGCCTGCGATTTCCTGTCGGTTTGACAAAAGGGGCCATTTACCTCAAAGAAGCAACTTTGTATCCGGCTTTGAAACTCCAACAGTATAAGTCTGTTATAGTTACGACTTTAATCTCTCTTTGTTACTCAGATGCAGTGGCTGAATCCAGCCCAGATGTGTAACAGCCACTCCACTGGTTAGTTCACATTTTTACCTAAGGCAGCCACTACTTTAACCTTACACACGACAATATTAAAGGAAGGTGTTCTTCTCAAGATACACTCGTGGCCAAAAATTGTGGAAACATTTCCATTTTTTTTTTTTTTTTAGAGATTTATTCAGTAGTTGCTCCAGTTACTTATTTAATGGCCCAATGTGTGATATCTATAAAATCATACATTGGGCCATTAAATACGTAACTGGAGTAACTGAAATAAAGTGCTGCAGTCTCAAAAAAAGTTGGAAGCGTTTCAGAAATTTTGGCCACTAGTGTAGATACCATAATCAGTGCAAGGCTTACTGGTCTCCCAGGGCGACGACATAAGTGTGGCAACATGGGTCGCACAATAAAATCTTTGTGGAAGAAGGTCCCTAAAACACACCCACAAAGAGAGAATGATGCTTAAGGGACAGCCAGCAGTAAACATGGTAACACAGCCATCATATTTTCCATATCCACCATAGCCTCCAGAAGGGACTCTTATGAGCAGGCAGATGCTCCACCTCGGCCTGTATACCATAACTGACATGCTTCCATAACAGCCACATCAAGATTCTGACAACATCTGGAGATCAAACAGAATTTAAGCTCTTCCAGATAGATGTAAAACGTCACAAGGTTAGCCTTCCACATGCAGCCATGACTACCTTCGCCCTCCCGTCTGTCAAAGCGCATCTGATGAGGATCAAAGGAAATGACCGTATATAGTTTATGTCCTGCTGTTTCTATAGCGCTCGCGTCTGCAAATGCAGCATTATGGAACTGTGCCCTTTTTCAGAGGGATTAGGAGAATTTGGGGGCACTTTGGACAAGAATTCTGCTGTCTCATGTTTAAATCCCATATAGTGTGTCATGTGACTCTTAAAAACATTCCTGTCCGAAGGCCAGGACCATAACCACTATGAAGAAACCAGATAGAAACTCGATAAAACTAAATTGTTCGTATTATATATATGAATAAACGCGTATGCCGTTATCTGGCTCACCACCTTAGATTTAGGGATTACATGAAGGATAACACATCCATGCCTGAAGTTTGATTTCGTTCTCAGCCTTACGGTTGGTTTCCTGTGTCCGTTGAATCGCTTCAATTCCCCCAACGCCAGGATAAAAAAAAAAAAGTTGTATGTTTACCTCACGGGAAAAAAAACGTTTAACTTTACGAAAAGTGATTAACAAAGTAATTAGTAAGTTTATGATAGAGGATGCACTGCATACTTTTTTTTTTGTTTTCTTTCATCAGCGGTGCGCGTGCGAGCCAGCGGCGCCCGCAGACCAGACAAAACACAAACACCATAATAATGCACCCCAGGGACGGACATGAGGGGAAAAGCCCAAAATCTCTCACCTACCACCGGCCTGACCCTCTTCATCATAGCGGCCACGGTGTCACTCTGATCCACGGGATGACGCCCCAGCGCAGGACCCGTTGACCATCCTCCCGCCGCCCTGATCACTCTGCCCTCCCGCCGCACCAGCTGCGCCGGAGCCGCATTTTTGCGTTTAGCTGCATGCCTACACTGCGCTCACTTTTTCCAGCCTCGGCTCCTCCATCCGTGCGATCGTTTTTTTTCTCCCCCTCACACAGCCTGCTCAAGACTCATTAGGCGATGCCAACCAATTGAACGCCTGAGAGGGTATTAGAAGGGAAAATCCACGCTCAGTGGGTTTTTCTCCCCCTCCTTAGTATATCCCGGCTTCACGTCTGAGACAACAAGTAGATCCGTATCGTGCAAGCTGACCATCTGTGTTTCTTCTCTCCCCCGCCGCTCCCGCAAATTAACATCATGCACAGTAACAGTAACACCCACCGACTGCCTGCTTTTGCATGAATGGAGTTGCATTTTTTTTTCTTTCCACCCCCCCGCCAAGTTTACCCGGAGCACAGCAGCACGGGAAAACGTGGGTGTTTATGATCCTTGAGGATGTGAGCGGTAAAGAGACGGAGGAACTGCGCGTCTCCTTTTCAAGCCCTTTTCCTTCCCGCTGTACAGTGCTTAGCAAAAACAATGGCATGAAAAGGAGTTCAGGTCCATGTGAAATCTAAAAATAAAGCGCTTCAGACTTCTGTCGGCCCTCGTCTCTTTTGCAGAACCTGCCTGTAATAAATGGGGCGCGATCAAGTATTAAAAAGCAGCGAGTTATCTAATTGTGGATTATATTTAATTAAAATTACTACAGGACATGCGCAACATAAGGGATGACATTAGTTTTTAACTTGAAAATGTGAGCTGAAATAATCGAATGTCATATTTAAACATTAAAATGATATCTTCTTTCTCATCTCAGTTCCGAATTTAATTAGTTTCTATCCTCCCCACCCAAACATTAGCTAAACATAGTAAACAGGAAATTGACGCGCATATAACGCCACCGTGAGGCATTGTCCCTCATGTTATGCAACAGATGCATAGCCCTTGTACTGTGTTTGATTACTTAGCATGGATAAACTTGTGAGGAAGTATAAGTAATTCATTTTGTCAGAGAGTGTGACACACATTACAACACTGGCTCATAAGCAAGAATTCCTTATTTGTCTTCATGGGGCCCAAATCTCTAGCCGCACCTCTGCTGCCCACTACTAGCGATTAAGTGGCATTTAAAATGTTAATATTCCACATTGAAATGCTATGAGATAAGCATGATACACCCCGACAAAAGTAGGCCAACCATCTCGCACAGTCACATCACTCCCCGCGTGACACAAGCACCAGCAAATGCGGAGGGAGGGATTGCCCAAAGGCATCATCATCATCGCAGTTCCATAACCACTCCGGCTTTTCCAGGAGAAAAACAGTATGGGGGGGCGCAGCTGCCCCCACCTCAGCGCAATGCCCAAAACAGGAACCTGTGAATGGCTGTCATGCTCCTCACACGTCCGAGATGGGGGGGCGGCAGATTCCATCGATTTCCAGAAAGACATGCAATTCTTAAAATAAGGAAATGGACACTGGGGAATTATCATGATCAAAATCTATTTTATGGGGCTTTACTGTGGAAAATGCTGCCTTTGCTTCCAGCGGAGCTGATTTCATGCTTCCCGAAGGAACATAAGAAAAGGACAGTCGTTAAAAAAAATAAGAACATGAAGAATTGGAGCCCAGCTTATGATCTGTATGTCTCAAACATGCTTTTTCGATACAGTCACAGAGCTGTGAGGAATCCCTTGCGTTCCAGCAAAGCCTTCCTTTAGGACTGGATGAGGGAGACGGCTTCCCCTGCCTCGTGTCCTGTGCTGCTTGGAGTAGGGTGCAGGCCTCTTACTTCATGCCCATGTACTGGATAAACTATTAGAAGATTGATTGATCCATATAATCCCCAAAAAGGATCCATTTTGTGCTTTGAGATTTCTGGTTCTTCTTCTCTGGATAAAGCTGAAGGGCCGGGCATTCAGGTGGTTCCCATTAACGGCGTGAGGATGCAACAGTGGGCTGGGGTGGCAAGAACTGCACCTGTTGCAAAAGAGAACTTTGTACTGGGCTGAAAGGTCAAGAGCAGCGCTGGAACACCACACGGTCAACACAAAGTCCACTAGCAATACATGAAGGGGGTTGCACCAAACCTCTGGACCTGCTGTGTCACAGATACCAATTAACCAGTTAAACCGCTAGCTTTCTGCTTCTGTGAAACCCAATTCATGCATTTGAAAGTGACTGACTACATAAATGTCTTGTCCAGCTACATTTTTTTGTTAAACAGAAGGAATAGAAAACGAGTATTTCCGGTAAAGCTGCAACATTGCCTCTGATGGTTCTTGTTTCATAACATTTGGGAAAGTGGGCTTCTCCTGACCCTTTTACTAAATAGGGATCTGAGCAAAGCTCCTTTCTTTCAATAATGTCCATGCTTTTGCTCCCACCGAGTTCCCTGCCAGACAGTGCACACTTACTTAGAGCTGGGAAGGAGCAAAAACCTGGACTGTCATTGGGTCCCCAAGGACCGGATTGGGAAACACTGCTCCACAGTGTTTGATCCCTCACTCACATTTACTCAAAGTTTGTTTTTGTGTACAACAAAACAGCTGAGCAGGATCTGATAAGGTATTTTTTTTTTTACTTTTTGGAGCATATTTTAGCATCTGTTAGCATTTTGGTTTCAAGCAGCCTGCTACCGAATCTCCAAAATGTTTGTGTGTTTAGCTGATTTTCTGAACCACATTGCCCCAAAGCGCTTTACAGAAACATTTCTGTGGGGAATTATATAAAAAAAAAAACAATGAAAACCCAAAATGCTAAAATCTGAATGTGATTCAAGTATGCGATTGAGTGTTTCTTGTGAAATACATTGGGGGAAAAAAAAAAAAAAAAAAAAAGAAAATGACAAATAAAACTGTAACCAATGCATAATAATTGCTTGGTCATGGATGATAAAACACCAGCTTCACGCTAAGCAGTTTCGCTTTCTTCCACACTCAGATAGCCATTCATCTTGGCAAAACATTATGTCAAAAGTCCTTTGAAGACAACACTAGATTATGTTATGCTACTGTCTTCAGGACACGCTGCTACACACAGGTTAGTAGCTCAGTAACAACTTGGACTGAATAAGCAGCTAATGAACTGATAGATGTGTGGTATGGTGTTATTGTTTCAAATATATTTTGGATGCAAATGTTCTATTTAAAAAAATCAAAGCGCTGTCTGGAATATTACAGTACTGCATGTGCTACGTTACCACAGGAAAGGGGCGGCTCGTTTTCTACAGGATGTCAAGCTTCTGTTGACCTTTGACCTTAAACACACCTTCCATCCACTCAAAGCAACATGCTTCCTCTGGCTGCCAGCCAGGTTCTTCCTTAGCCTTTAGCCTGCGGGGCTTCTGGGATACGTAGTTGAAGGCCTTGAGGGCCAAGGTCATGATTGTCACACTGGGGAGCATGTGAGAGGGTTAGAACAGGCTCAATTTGTAGGGAAGGTAGAGATATTTTCTCAGTCGGAGGGGTTGTTCCAACGTGGTTAAGTGTGAATTAAATTTTACCAACTGTGGGGAAAATGCAAAGAGGGCAGCGAGTCGAGCCCTTTCTCAAACATTTGTTCATAAAACAAGACCAGCACACACACATGCCTGGCCGCCCTCTGTCATCTGGCTTTGCGTCTGCTGGACACACGAACGTCACGCAGTGGACCTGTCCGCCACTGCATTCAGGTCACCGGCTGCGCAAGTCGTCATCCGCAGACAATGACAGAGCCATTGTTCTGTTGCTTCCCGTCTTAAAAACACCGGCCTTTAGCCAAAGGACCTCAGAGAGAAGGAGGTCTCCTTACCAGAAGGAGAGGCGATGCGCCCCATACATTAAAAGAAAAAAAAAACACAGGCTACCGTACAGACCGTCCCAGTCACGTTGCTGCAGAAGATGCCAAAAAAGATATCTCAGCTCGTCAATGACACAGCGCACGTGTACATGGGGAGACAAGCGTGAGCAAAGTACAAAACAGGGAGCAAATGTTTTAACCAGGAAGTGAGGAAGAGGGAAGGTTCACTGACTTTCCTGCTGTCAACCTAAAGTCCAGAAACAGCCTCTGTGTTTAATCACTTAATATCATGCGTCGCGCCATACCCTAAAAACCTAAGAACAGGGGGAAATCAATCACAAAATTATGAAAGATACTGCACCCCAAACAATGATTAATTCTGACTGTGTGTGTATCAGGTCTTTACTGTGCAAAAATATTTTAGACCTGCTGTCTGCTGAATATATATTCTGTCACTCTACTGGCATATTTTAAAGGACATTTATGGGAAATGTGTTTTATATTAAGAAAAATATATGTTTGCATACAGTGAATCTCCACCAGAAGGTGCAGCAGTGAGTAGGAGTAGGAGCTCATGTTCCTCGCTGTGACACTGCATTGCCACCTACTGAGCAAATAAGCAAACGCATTAAAATGTAAAGAGATTTAATTTTCAACTGTCTTTGGTCATAGTTATTTAGAAACACTATTGTACTAGTAACATTTGCACTTCTGAGCCGTATCTACTAAAATGAACTGCAAAAAGTTTTCTTGAGGAATTGGTCAGTCCATGCTGAGTGTCTGGATTGTGTGAGATAGTATGGTAAACATTAACCACTGTAAACATTAACCACTGTAACTATTTCCAGTCACTTGGCCACCTTATTGGCTGAGTGTGCGTAATCCCGCTTGTCTGTGAACCATCTGTGCCTCAGAAAAAGCCATTTTCCCATGTATTTTACGTAACTGCAAACATGCCCTGGTGGTCTGGCTGCGCTAATCTTCTTAACGCTATTAGGATCAAAAACTGTGAATTTCCTCTTCTTAATTCTGTGGGACTGCTGCCAAAGCCCGTATCGATCAGCCTTCTGGCAATGGAAGTGTATGCGAACCAACAACGCTAACATCTGACAGTCTTTACACAATTCACATGCAGAAAATACCGGGCTAGTTTGTGAATAACGCTGAGCTAAGCGTAAGATGGACTCCCCGACAAAAATGTTCTGTAATATCAGAAAAGAGACGCTCCAAACTGATTTGTACAAGCGGAAAGTCTTGTATCACTGTTAGCAGGGTATTTGGCACTTAATGTGATATTAAAAGAAGCCATTGTTTTCCACGTAACTTAATACACGATTGTCTAAGATTCTCCGTTCCCTGATTACATTCCGTGCCACTGCGACTAAAACCCATTTCCCCACAGACAGCTGCACCAAAGCATTTAACGGTCTCCCCATCATCCCTCCTACCAAGTCATAAAAGATAATCTTCCATGTTCTCTTTCCTGGAACACAGAGCAATCGGCACATCCGTTACAGCATCCCAGTCAAGGCAACCCTTCATTCTTTAAACTATTTAAAATATCGATGGGTAGTTTAACTGGTTACTGAGTTAATTTAATTGGTGAAATGAGCAGAGGTCCGTGAAGGATTAATCATTGCTCTAGAACTTTGCATTTTCATAGCATCAGGGATTTATTGGAAATAGTACTTTTAAAACGTTAAAGGTGTTGATAGGTTATTTACCATAAATGCAGCCTCTGTAGAGGCATTATAAAAAATCTAGGCGGTTTTTCTAAAGTGGCTTTCATGAGACATCAGTGCAGCCCTTTTTAGGGATGTCTGAGCTGTGATTTCTTTTGCCCGAGTGCTATAGCTGTTCCAAAGCACAGTTAGCAGTAGCATTTGGAGAGTCACCCACGCTTTTCATGGGCAGGACATATGCTAAACGAAATGACCTCGTAATCCTGTACGTAAGTGAATCACTGAGTGTGATGATGACTCATTAGACTTACATCAGCATCCCAGAAGTATGAAAGTGACAACCTCAAATCAGATTCGCCATCATGCTTGCAAAACCTGGTGAACCACTCGAAATGTGGCTTTGCAGCTCTCTTTAAGGCACTAAAAATACAAAACTGAGGGAGGAAGCTGAACTAATTTGATCAATAATTTGCTGAAACTGAAGTTCTTGTCATTAAAAAAAATCTGCCTGCAGACACAGGTGATGAGCATCCTGTACGTGAGGGGCTTTATCCCTAATATCCCTCCAACCTTCAGGTGGAGCTGATCACAGAATGATAACAGCGACCAGAAACCAAGTGTTTGCAATTTCTAAATGAGCACCCCCCCATATGGGCTTAGATTTGGGTAAAAGGGCAGCAGGTGGCGTAATAATTAAGGACATGGCCTTGCACCCCGAACACTGGCGCTGAAATTCCACTGTAGATCCTGTTGTGGTTTGAAAATATATTTGGAAAAAGCATCAGCTAAGCAACTTATTGGGAACATAACAATTACTGCAATGCACCTAACTGTGAATGGTCAGTGCAAATGATTTGTCTGTACAAAAGTATCAAAAGCATTCTATTACACACACACACACACACAACCACATACACACATAGATACACAAACATACACATATATAACACAGACATATATATATATATATCACATAAGAAGCGCTTTGGGAGGGACAAAAAAAAAAGTAGAGGGGATACAATACAACCACCCGGTTTGATCAACATAAAGTAACCTGCTCGACCTCTAACTCGGGAGGCGTGGAAGCCTGACGAGCATTCCAGAAAGCCGGTGTGGGCTGCAGCCAAGAGCCGGCAGCACCCGAGGCGCGCGCACGGGTGATCCGTTGCCTTGGTAACGGCTCGCTTGTCATCACAGGGCAGCCGCAGTACTGGTCCAGTCAATGATCGCGAACCGCAACCCGTGTTCCGTGTGGCTCTGCGTTACCGTCGCATAGCGCAGCCATAAATCTTGACTAATGAGAAGGAAAAATATCCGAATAATGTGTAAAACATTTTTTTGTTGTATATATTAAATACCGTCCCGTAAATACAACCCTGTGACACAGCGCGCACCTTATTATCAATAATGTTTTTTTTACAGGAAGAATAAACTACAGCTTTCCTTCGCTAAAATTATATAAGAGCTTTTCTTCATTCTGTTTTCTATTTCTATTTGCGAATAGGCAATAAGTACATACCTGGTCGTAATATGTTATATTTCCTAAGTACATGTTTCACCTTCAAAATCACATTCTGCACTAACATAATTATAATGCTACATACATCAATAATAAACCTGACTTTGTGCTATATTCGGCGTTAAGGCAATATTCGAATATATGCTTTTGTATTTCTGAATAACCTTAAACATACAGTTTTAAAGGTAATGCAGGGAGTTGAGTTTAAGCTCCGCCCCCATGGCGCGCGCGCACACGCACACACACACACACCCACGCGGACACGCGAGTTCCCCACGCGGCGGCGGCTCCGACGGGAGACACTGACCGACTCGGCTGATGACGCGGTCCAAGCATTGCTGCAGCTCGGTCGGGGGCATCTTGCTCTCCGTCTGGGAGAGGAGAGTGTCCCGCGATGGGCCAGCATCCACCTGCATCCGCCGTGCCCGGTCCCCTGCGCAGCCTGCTCCGACTGCGGACACTCTCTGCGTGCGCGTACCAGATGAAACTCCCACTCAGCTGCTACGCGAGTGTCATAAGCAAAGGGGGTCCTCGGACGCCTATGGGAGATGTTCTGCTTAACTCTCTCGCCGCTTCCCATGTAACACACGTAGCAAAATAATAATCAAAATAAGGTTTCAGTTTACCAGTGTTTGCTCACCATTAAGGGTGAGTCAGGTAGACAAATGCTTACTGGAATCGACACGACAGGTTTAAACATTATGGATTGTTTGTATTAAAAACATGGAGCTTTGGATCATTATATCGAGACCAATATAATGTATAGCTTAACTGCTCGATGTAAGGATAAATGTATATTTGACACTGTGCTGGCGTCCTGCATAGGACAAGCGGGTATAGAAAATGGATGGATGTAGGTTGACAAATATCCTCATTGATAAAAACGTAGCTTTTACTACGACGAACTCATAGATCTAGGTAACACAGGTCGGTACGTGTTACAGATTTACCGTGGGGTTTCCGATTTTTGACAATTATTATAATTATTTTGTTTTAAAAGCTTACATTTTTTCTTGTAACTGCTTCCTGGATTTCCCTTGTAAAAGCTAGGAATTATCACGTTCTTCTGAATATCAAGGTGCTATACAAGCAGTAATAAAACAAATCGGTAGAGGGCAATTATGTATCTCATTTAAAGTCATCTATATACAAGGAAAGGCTGCTATCAGATTATTGTCTCGTAAAGTGTCGTGTTGTTCCCATTTTTGGACCATGCGCTTTGACTTGGTTTTTTTATATGATTACAACAAGAATAATAGAAATAGATTTAGAAAGAAACGAACTGCACAATTAGATTTAATCAATACAGTATTGCAGTAAAATCCTGGTTACAGAATACTGATCTCTATATGAGCAAATGCAACCTTATAGTAATGTTTAGACCGCTTTGTCCTACGCCAATGGCCTACTATCTTCGACACATAACTGACAAATAGGCCTTTGGGAGGTAAATGTTTGGCGGCGTTTCGGTTGTAGCTTACATATGATCCATATCGTTTTCCCACGATGACAGTGGACACGGAGGCAGGGACGTCGGCCAGTACATCACAGTGCGTGCACTATCCCTCTCGCTCATCCACAAGCGTAAATTTTATATACAGTGGAAATTGCCCTTATCAACATTATAACTTGGCAAAGCAACTAACTTTTGTGTTAGGTAAACATGCACCTGTTTGTAAAATTCTGCTGTGTCCTTGCGCGGAAATCATAGCTGTTATAATATAAGGCCCACTATCCTTATTGAGTTTCTGTTGCACTATTTATAAGCACCGGCCTATTGCTGCTGATGAATCTGAACCTTGCTTTGTGGAAATAAGGGCGGTTTGTAACTCGAATCCCCCTGCAAAGCGCATACCCACTATGCGCTTATCCCCACACATTTGCTGCCTTTCATGTTTGTAAGCTAGTCTAGACGGCCGACCTGAGATCACTCTAAGATGCTGCCAGTTTTTGCTCTCCTACTTTGTAAACATTTATACTGAGAAAATCAATAGTAAATTTGACGCATGATGAAACAGACGGCTGTTTCGCTCTTTCGTGCTCAAACGAGAAGAAAACGAGAGTTAACGTTCTTTTCCACTGGACAATAACACGTTTAATTCATTTCCACTAACAGGAGAAACGTCGTAGCGTTTTGTTTTTTGAAAATGGCTCACGTGTGACACACCGTGGGCGGAGCGTCGTATTACATTTCAGGCTGACTTCATGTTAGTGCGGCCAGAAAGATGCTGATACCGCCTGGCGGCACTGAAACTGTATTGTTGAGAGAGATATGGTTCCTAAATTAAAATACCTTGCTTGAAAATATGCAGGGATGCAATGAGTCAACTTTTGCATAGAATACGTGGGCAGGGGTGTGAGAAATCAATTATGTGAATAATAATTCTGGTGAGCAGCAGCGGGGTATTGTAATTGTAAATATGGGTGCGTCTGCAGTCTTCTCCACAGCTCCGCAGTTCTGCTGACACCACCGCATTCCTGGTGCTGGTCCAACTGGCTGCCCCCAGCAAGTCTTCTTTCACTGCACCCCACCGCCCCCAAAAAAAAAATGCACACAGAGGCAACTCGCTGCTTCTTGTCCCCGTAGTGATGACTTTAGCGAAGTGTATTGACTTGGGCGTGGCGTCTGCAGAATAGCCCAAGACGTGTCATCGTGGTAAGTGTGCAGTCATGTTTATAAATATCTCTGGAAACAGTTTTCAATTTAATTGCTTAGAGGTCTTGGTATTTTCATAAAGGGCAGTTTTTTTCTGGATTCTGGATAAGCTCAAAGTGGTTTTTTATGGATTTATGTTCCATTACTCATTCTATAAAAGCTTATTTCATTTTACGTTCATATCATACATTAATTCACTTGGAGGTTACAGTAAGGTGTAATCAGACTTGGAACCAGATTGTTTTTTTAGCTAAAAAGTATCTTACTTGTTTTCTCAAATATGTTTTTAACTTAATAAATATTACATTAAATAGGTAATACATCTAGAGATATTGTCCATGCTGAGAAGTTAAGATTTGTTTAATTCTGTTTGTTTTCTCTCTACCTTCATCAGCACTTAGACAAAGATACAAGAACCGTTTTCTAAAAATCCAAATGACTATGACAGCAATTCGTCTTGACTCAATGCCAGTAGAAGTTTTCCATTAGGTATGTTCTACATTATATAATGAAATGTTTCACCTCTCCCACTCCTAATGCATTATACAGAACTCTACATCATGTTATCATTCATATCTATAAATTTACTTTTGCAATTTCAAATTGCTAGATTCATGTTGACAGAGAATGTAAGTACTCTGTGAATTTGAACTGCTTTTGTGAGGGTGAGCCCTATTTTCTTTATTTACTTTTCCACAGGAGGGTTCTGGATTCATTCAATTATTTTAAAACTTTTTCAGTTCATGCACTGGGGATTCCTGATTGGTCACAGTGGAGAATTATTGTGCCACAGGCAAAATATGAGAGCCAGACCATAACAAGAAGCATCTGTTTCATAGGTAACGTCTGGCGACTCGCAGTGTCTCCGTATCTCCTGATGAAATTCTGCAGTGTCAGTCTCTGGCACGGAGCCCAAGCCCCGAGTTTCAGTGCTCACATTTGACAAATCGCTTCGCTGCTTTAGCTGATCGTGATGAATGGCTGCAGCACCAGCTCCTACTTAAGGCTTCGTAAATAGGACAAGTTCTAGCAGTTAAATGTTGCATCAGGATGGATTATAAAGTGTTTCATTATGCTCCTGTTATCTCCTTACCGCGGTACAGCAGTGCATTTAAAACTCTGAGTCTCTGAGAGCAATTATCTCTATAATCATAGAATGATCACCCCTGTACACTCTCAGAAAAAGGGTTAAAAACTGTACCCTTGCAATCATACCTTTTTAAGGTACAGAAATGGACTCTGAGAAACATCCCAATGGTACAAACAGCATTAATGTACCACCAATGGTACAGAAATGTTCCTCAGAGGCAATTTCTTTACCTTATAAGGTACAATTAGCTACAGCTAAGGGTACAGGCAGACCATTGAGGGTACAGCCCCAGTGACAAGCAAAGGTAAAAACTTTTACCTGGTCTGCAACATTAGGGACAATGCCCATTATGATGCATATAATCACGATGCCATGTGTCCTAAGATAATCGTCAGAGGGTAAGACCATCAATATTTGGGTTGTTTTTCAAGACTGGAATAGTTCCATGTAGTGTACACCTCACACACCATCTGTTGAAATAAAGGCCACATTATTCGGGTTATGAAAGACTACAGCACTCCTCACATGACCGCAACTCAGCAGGCAAGCGCTTTGGCTGTCTTTTATGGTCAGTTAGCACAAATTTCTTATTTTGAGATTAATTCACCAAACAAGGAGTCAGATTCAAAATGTTGAGCGCATTCTACCTTCCAAGTCTGGGGTATGTCTTTGTAACTATGAAGTCAGTTATGAGAAACTCTCCAGAAATACATTCTCTTCAATAGAATATCATAACATCTGCATCCCATCCATCTCTTTATGCTGACAGAGCAAAGCATATCAGAACATAATAGCTGCTGTAGAATATGCTCTGTACATTGTAGCTTTGATGTCACTGGCCATGAAGTTCAAAAATAGATGAGCATTTTTAGGCCATCTTGTTATGAGTCACATTTGGCACAGAGGACTCATGGTGAGACATAAAGGGCATGGAAATTAGAGCATTTTAACGGAATTGTTTACAGTAACTATACGGCTAATGCCTCCCAGAATTGGAACAATGGTTTCTACAAATATTCCACTGCTAGAACAGTGGAATGAATACCGGACAATACAGGAGGCGTGACTTAAATCTGCACAAAAGTACTTTACGGAGGTGAGGCGTACGGTAGCAAAAGTTTAAGGCATATCACTGAACTACACAGAACCATCTTTCTGTTTAAATCCCACACAGGCAGTCACGCACATGCTTTAATCCTGCATTTCGGCTAACAAGAATGGCTCAAACCAACATGCTGTTTGGCATTGCGTATAGACTGAAGCTAAGAAAATAGGAATTAAGGTTAACTCAACTGACACTACAGATTTCCACAGCAGAATATTGACACATCAAGATGCTATGAAATTGGGGGGGGGGGGGGGGTTTACATAAAAATCTATTAGTGAACAACACACCACAAGATACAAGGTACTGTAACTTTGGCCTATCTACAAGCTAATTGTTTTATGGGACAAAGGCACATTTAATTTAGAGTCAGGAAAAAACACAGAGTACCATATAATCTTTATTTTGAAGCGGGTCAAATACAATTAAATCAATTTGTGTGCTAAATGCTTTTTTCATGGCCCACACTAAACAAGTCTTTTATAAAAACACGATTAAATAAATTATACATTCCACAAAATTAACTAGAAAGTGCTTTAATTTGGAAGGCAATTGCATCTAACCCAAGAATAACTGCAAGTATGTTAGTTTAACATAATTGGCAGACTTAATACAGCACTTATACCTTTTAGTCCATAAGTAAATTATTAAATGGTAGAGAATATCTAATACACTCATTTTCATTGAACTAGGAAGAAAATGTCTGATAAACTGTAAGGAATTCATGTCTTTGTATCCCAAGTCAAAACTGACATGAATCTGCAACTGTCCTCACACATAAGTCTCCCCACCAGTACCTGTGACCTGATCTGCTTTTAGTAAAGACAAGATCCAGTATTTTCCCAATAAAAGCAAAATGCACGCGTCTATTCAGCAACAGCGAGCACCGCACAAAGTATCTCTCATCCCAGGATTCAAATCAGATCAGCTACATTCATGGGCATTTCCTCAACAGTCGTATTGTAAAAGGTCTCGATATCTCGAAGAATCCTCTTGTCCTCCTCTGTGACGAAGTTTATAGCAACTCCTTTCCTGCCAAAACGACCACCTCGACCAATCCTGTTTAGAGATGGCAAAATAGAGATTAAGAAGAAGAGTTTACCAACGGAGATAAGGGCAAACTTAAGGGAAAGAACTTACCTATGGATATAGTTTTCCCTATTTGTGGGAAGATCATAGTTTATAACCAGAGACACCTGCTGCACATCAATTCCACGAGCCTGGGGGGGGCGTTAAGACTAAATGAGTGTGATACCATCAAATCCATTAACGATCAGTCTTCGTGATCTATTCACTCACCAACAAATCTGTAGTGATCAGTACTCTGCTAGATCCTGATCTAAACTCTCTCATGATCACATCCCGCTCTTTTTGGTCCATGTCCCCGTGCTGCAAGGCAAGAAGCAGTCATGAGAATCTTGCATAAATCAAAACGGCCAACACAAAGTTGCCCAATTTTTGAAAGAGCAGGTGCACAGACTAAAAATTTAGGGAATAAAAGAACTCGGCCCATCTTACCAGGGCAGAGACCGTAAAATCCCGAGCATGCATCTTCTCAGTCAGCCAGTCGACTTTTCTTCTGGTGTTCAAGAAAATGACAGCTTGGGTTATTGTCAGTGTCTCATACAAGTCACAAAGTGTGTCCAATTTCCATTCCTGGAAAATAAAGAGCAGTCTGAATGGAAAAACTAGGGTCGGTAAAAAGGGTTACCTTCATTTAGCAAGTGTTGCACAAGATCTTGAGACAAAGGGCACTGGACATTAAGAAAGAGGTCCGTCCTTGTCTCATTTCCGACATTGTGCAGTCACTCTCCTTCTTGGAGTATACTCTTACTTTCATTATTGTGAAAACCAAGTCATGACTTCGATCTCACAATTTAAACAGAGTGCTTTTAACAAGAAGGGAAAAGATCCAGATGTACAGCACTGCTTCTTGGGTTTTGACCTGCCAGTCTTGAGGGAAACTCACCTCCCGTTCTACATTGATGTAGAACTGCTTGATACCCTCCAAAGTCAGTTCTTCCTTTTTCACAAGGATACGAACTGGCTCACGCATGAACTTCTTGGTCACCTCCAACACGTCAGCTGGCATTGTAGCCGAGAGAAGCACAACCTGACAGAGAAGTTATGATTGCAAAAATTGCCATGATAGAACACATCACCTAGACTACAGTGACATGTGACACTGGGCCTTGTAGTGACATGTGACACTGGGCCTTGAGACAGAAGCAACCGGACATTAAGAAAGAGGTCCAACACCATCTCATGTGCAGCACAGTGTGAATATTCTACTTCCATGTCATACCCTGCTAGCATTATTGCCAAAGCCAAGACGACCTGACTTTGCCAATTTTAGCAGAGTTCTTTAATATGGTAGATACTATTGTAACAGCCCATCTATTACCTCTGTTGGGAATCAAGTACCACTTTTAAACAATAAAAGCCACCACATGGGTCCTATATGCTTGTAGGTGTGAAGAATCGTGCAACTGACCTGAATGTTTGTGCTCAATTTCTGGAAAATTTCATATATTTGATCCTTGAAACCTCGGCTCAACATTTCATCGGCCTCATCCAGGACAAACATCTTGATCCACTTAGGGGCTGCGTGAAATGAGATGACATTTCTGCAAAAGGTCCCCAAGGCCTGACAAACAAGTGCGGTTCTCACACACGTGATCAGGTTGATACAAAAGTCTTCTCCATTACTGGTCAGTCCCGAAAGATGATAAGGCATCATTTCACTGCCACAACTCATACTGGAGCGATTTTATGGACACTCACACAGATATCGCCTGTTCAGCATGTCGAACACCCGCCCTGGTGTGCCGACGACTATATGCGGTGCCTCCGCCTGGAGTTTCTGCATCTCATTCCGGACATTTGTACCTCCGATGCAAGCATGACAGGCGGCGCCCATGTAGTCTCCGAGAGCCAGGATTACCTTTTGAATCTGGAGGAGGACAACCCGTTGGATAGTGTTAAACTACAAAATAAGTCCTGGGTGGGTAAGATGATAAAACAGCAGTAACCAAGAAGCATCCACGTCAACTTTCAGACCAAGGCAATCAAGGTTTGCAAAAACCTTCTCTTTTGGGAACACAGCATTTCATATCGGAATTGAAAAACACATACAGAGCACAGGGGGAAGAGGAAGAAAGAGGGCTCCAGACTTAATGTTAGTTCATTCGCGACACACAGTACAGTTGAAGGCAAGATAACAGTACCTTTGTGGAACCCCATCCAAATATGCCGCCTTGGTCTGAAACATGTCAGAGTTTGTGTCATGACCTCAGGTGCAGCATACCTGTTGGGCCAGCTCCCTGGTGGGAGCCAAAACCAGAGCCTGCGTCTCTCGCTGGTCTATCTCCAGCTGCTGCAGGATTGAAATGGCAAATGTGGCCGTCTTGCCAGTTCCTGACTGAGCCTGAGCAATGACATCATAGCCTGCGATGCAGACACAGAGAAATGGGTCACTAAAGTAAAAAGTAAGCAGGCGGTGAAACTGGTTTGTTCTGGAACAAAGTGCATTGTTGATTTAAACAATTTACACAGAAAATTTCAGCTCTAAAATCTGAGTGATCAGTGTGAAAGATGTCTCCATTCCAGGTCAGTCCCGAAAGATGAAATAGCATCATCTCACTCAACTGTTGACAGATCTCGAACAGATGAAAGACCCAAAGAAGAGGACCATACCTTTAATGCACGGAATGATTGCTCTCTGCTGAATCGCTGATGGTTTCTCAAAACCATACGCATATATACCCCTCAGGAGTTGCTCCTTCAGGTTCATGTCATCGAAATTATCGACATTCTCAGTCCAATTGCTCTGCGAGTGGGAACATTAAGGAAAACCATGTTGATGCCTGTAGTACTAAACAGACGGTCCTGGAACACAGATATCACATAACTCACCTCGATGACACCATCGGGATCCATTCCTTCAGGGCCCCCATGGTCTCGATCTCTTGAGCTAGTAAAAGATGATCCTTATTAAAGCTCGGTACGAGCAGCAAGGCTCGTGGCGCAGCATCGTATGCCACGTGGACCGGCGCGCGGCGAACGGCAGCCTATGGAGGCCGCGGCGATACTGCATGTTTTCGGGACCACAAATAAGGTACGGTCTACTACAGGACAACACCCTCCGAGAAAGAGTTACTCAGCCATTACAGGTTAATGCGTCTGATCTCCACCTCGCCGAATACAAGCCGACGCCCCGGTGTAAAATTAGAGGTGGACAGAAATTAAAATTCATAGTTTTCGGTAACTAGAACTATTCACATGCGCATGCTGTGGAGTTAACGATTGTATTTCTAGTGACATAAAATAATTACATAAAACTGATAAATATATATTATTTTCTGATCCCCCATTGGACCGACTTGGGGTCACAGTGCGGCCTTTGGTCACCGCATATGGGACAAATCGAACAACAGGCCTGACAAGCAACCACCCGGCGCGGGCTCACACCGGCCGAAAAGCAAATTAGTTCCTCACATATTCATGGAAAAAAACACTTCATACACCTCAAATATGAACTTAAAATGTAAAACGGCTAAGAACTAATACAATTATTAATGAAAAGACTATCCACCATTACGAAGAACTAGTTGCCTGTCTAGTTTAAAATTTTTTAAAAGCGAATGAAAAACCCATAACATACACAACTTTTCCAACCATAATAATTCCATCATCGAAAATACAATATATTATTATTATGATTATTTTTGAACAGCGGAACACTTTTTAACGCGTACCTGTTATAATCCGCAGAATCGCTTGACATGATCCGGACGAAGCTTCAGTGTTCAACTGAAAAGGATGCGTGTTAAGGGCGCACATCATTTTATCCAGCCGGAACCCAAACTTCCGGTATGTGGAAAAAGGCGGCCAATAAACGAACACATTTTTCTACATCACTACAATAATTTTACATTGATGACGTTTTAATTGTTTTAATTTTTATGTCAGCCAGTGTTAAGGGGGCTTGGTCTTTAAAATTACGAAACAAATTATTTAGAACTATATGTCCGTGTGGAGTAATATTGCAGTAAAAAAGACGTGCTTCGGCTCCTACGGGGTCTCCGTAAAAATCCCAGCGCGATTCGACACCGGAAGCAGCATGGACCGTACGACTAAAGATAAACCACATGGTTTGCTAAGCGGTCAGGCAAACATTTTTCCTTAGGTTAACATACGAATTCTTTGAATTTGGTAGGTTTACCACTTGTTTAACGAGGAAAAAATGGAAACATCAGTCATTTATCCAAAATATTTGTATTTTAAACTAGTTTCTTGTTTATATTGTAATTAGATCGATCGGCTATTATGCTGTATACTTTTAATTGCTCATTGGTCATTAGGGGGTAGTCGCAGATAAGAGTTGTGAGTTTAAGTTCCACCTGTAGCAGTCACACCTTCTCCCCTGTTTACAAACATTTGTTCCCGGTATTCCAGTTTCCAAAATATGGCTTTCGATGAAGCAATATCTCCAATTTGCCCGTAGTCTGAACGTGTCCCCAACGATAAACTGTCATCACATCTGTCGTCCTTGAGTTCTTTGCTTCGTGGAACACACCCCCGGCCGTGTTGTGACCGTATCGTTTAAATGGTCATAGAAAATGGCTTTAACTTTGGGTTGTATGGTGGCTCTGCTGCCTCACAATTGGCTTCGTCTCCCACTCTCTTTTTGTGGGGTTTGCATGTTATTGTGTGAGTGTGTGTTTTCTCTGTATTGCTGATATGATGTGTGTGTGCCTCTGACATTCGAATCAAGGTGTCTCCCTGTACCAGGGTTCTTCAAATCTGGCCCTCGATTCCAAATCCAGGCCAGTTCTCCCAGGTAGTAGGTTTAATAATTACTGATTCTGATTGGCCAGAGGCTTCATACCCTGCTCACAATTAAAGTACGGCTGGAAAATCAGCAGCGCTCAGACATTGAGGACCGTGATTTGAATCGCCCTGCCCTATATTGAAGAAACAGTTTGAAGATAAATGGTTGGATGGACAATACGTTTGTCACTCCGTGCTTTGTCTCCCCCTACTGGAGAATAGGCGTTACTTGTCGAGTGGGCAGAACCGAGAAATTATACTTTGCATTATTGGTTTCAGTGCAGCATTAACATTATTACAATGGGAATCCATTTGGATCCTGTTTCTAATGATGATCAACAGGTGTATCTTGTAGGTAATTAAAGTCAGCATCGAGGTTTATAGAAAACAGGAGGGGATAGTGATTCAGTATCGAAAGTACGAAGTATATCCCAGCTGTCTAGTGAGAATGATGTCGGTTTGTTTGCACACAGATCATCACCACAGGGTGTGTCTGTGTGGCTTAGTGGGTCAGGCCTCGGTGCCTGTTATCAGAAGGTCGCTGGTTCCAAACCTGTACTTGGCAGAGTAGCCACATCTCTTTCGGGCTCTTCAGCAAGGTTTAATTCTCTGAAAATTGCTCCAGGGACACTGAATGGGCAGCCAACCTTGTGGATGGACCCTGTTCACCCTCACCTCTAAATGTGTGTCTTAAAAAAAGAGAGAGCAATATTGGATATGCAAAACAAAAAAATACACGTTCCAATGAACTTGTACACATAGCAAATAAAATTTAAATTATATAGCTGGACTTTTGTTGTCTGAGGGATGAACATCATCACCACGTCATGCAAAACTACTGTCAGTTTTGGTAATGATCACAGTAATGCTCATGGTAGTATATTTTAAATTTAAAAACTTAAATTTAATGGGGTCTGTCATCCGCAAATTAAGATGTCATTACAGACACACTATATACATTGATCCACCCCCTCCTAAACATAAGGGGGGGCTATCCCAGTCAGCATAGGGTACAAAGGTGTGATAGCAGTCCATCACAGGGCAGACAAACATACATACTTAAATACAGCTGCATGTCTTTGGACTTGTGGGAGGAAACCAGAGCCAATGTCAAAATCCAGACCAAGATTTTGTTTCAATCACAGTTGAGTATAAAGAGTCACAGTCAAAAGTACTCGACTGGTTGGTTGTTGGATGGAACAAAATCTTGGTCTGGAATTTTACTTTCTGGACCTGAAATTTTCACCTCTGGTGTTTCCTGGGATAGGCACTCTGCTCACTTTGACCCTGGAGAGAGAGAGAGAGAGAGAGAGAGAGAGAGAGATGACACCTGTCTAGGCCTGGGTCTGGAGAAGAGAGACACACAAGCTGGAGGATGCTGAACTGTAGAAAACTCTAGAAAAATCTCACAATGATTGGTTGTGTGTGGGATGGATTTACAGAAGAGGCATAACGATTCTCCAAATCCACGGTTTGGATCAAATAAGAAAAAAACAGTGTAAAACTTCTGGATTGTATTAATCACCAGCAATCTGGAACGCTAAAGAGAGCTAGTATCCATCTTCAGCAAATGAAACTAGCCTAGCTTTTACTGCAGGAGTGATCACTCACTGATTGGACCAAAATAGTCATGTGACTCACGCAGCTAGAAGACAATGGAATAGCTATAATGTGAAATATTGACAAACGTTTGTATCGCAGTTTCTGTCTCCGTTCCAAAGCTATTACACTATTAATTAACAGTCTTCTCGGTGCTATGCATATGGGAAATACTGATAGCAATTCAGCCAGTATCCTGGATCCACATTGCGATGCATTTTACTAAAATAACCAAAAAGCTTGCACATGGTAACAAAGTAAATGGGGAAGGAGGTATACAATTAATTACATTTGCATTTTGACTGCATAAAAGGTGAATTATAGTTACATCCTACCTCTGTTTCCCTAAAAGAAATCAAACCTGTATGTAGTAAGAGGAACATTAACATTATATTAAACCAGCTCCATTTTGTCCCATTCTCTTTAAATGTTCGCTAAAATGGTTTGCGCAACATCGCAAGTAATTGTAGTTCGGATATCTTAGTTTTTTTTGCTCTCACTGAGTACAAATAACAGCATCTGAACACCTGCCAAATTCCCCGCTATAATTAGACCTGTAGTTGCCGTGGAGAAAGGCCTTCATATCCTCAGGACAACTGGTGTCTTCAGTTTACATTCTCCACATCAATGAGACAGAAGTAGCCTGGAAATGAAAACTAAAAAGAAAAGGTGGTCCTGTACCTTTAAGTACCGTTACTCCTTACAGCTCGGCTTTAACACGTTGCTCATGCTCTTCTCTTGAGAAGTACATAAAAATGGTCACACTCGCACCCTTGCATTCGTCTTAGCTGTAAATTGAACCGCACTTTCACTCTTCAAAATGAACTACTTGATCAACATTATTTGAGCAGTTCAGCCGGTGTGTGGATGATGAAGCACAATGATGGATTTCCTCCTGTTGCCGGGTGAAGAGTAAACCAATACAAATACATTCTATAATCCTCAGAACTCGAAAATGCAGAAGGTACAGGAGAGGAACAAATGGCCTGTCACTATGTGAATTAAGGAATGATGAATGGGTTTTAAGACACAGCTCAATCATTCCTGATTCAGTGAGCATTTACAACAATGTACTAATTGCTTTTCTTATACATCTTTTCAGATACTTGGGTGATAAGACTGTGCTGTCAACCATGAATCATTATGCAGTGTTATGCATTCAAAGCGGTAACATTCACTATAGCATGTGTGTGGCTCGAACTTGCTTGCTGATGTATGCCTGCAAAGTCAGTTGATCTGAACTCCTTCTGTAAAATGTAGTCTGCTTTGAGTAGAAGCTCTGCGTGACACAATGTAAACGCTTCGTTAATGCACCACTTGTTTTTACATTTATCATAATTGATACTCACCATGTGATGTTTTGACTGGAATATACAGGAAGTCACCACAGTGTTACTTGTCTTTGAATAAATGCAAAGGTCATGTATCACAGGTTATGTTTTCAAGCTGTTGAATCATTATACACTGTATTCATGTTCTCCACCCCCCTCTGATTTACATTTCAGTGTCCCTACCTACAAATACTGCTGAGCCACTGGGCCCTGTCCTTCTCTTTCTGTCCTACAGGGGGCATCGCAGTACTGAGAGGACAGTAGCTTCACCCAGTCAGTTCCTCAAGCCTGGTCTGGGCATTGGGAATACCGGGAGGATTCCTGGTGGCCTGACCTGCCACTCAGAACAGAAATTTCAATAATCAGATGGTGAAATAAACTCGATGTTCTACTGCAAAATGCGCACGAGGTATCGTCCCACCAAACCCCTCTCAGTTCGTAGTATGATATGCCTGTTATGGTCCCTCAGCGCTACGAGACCCACATATCGATCATATTCACATACTGTATAGATCAATACAACATTATGTACAACTTAGCTGAATAATTCATTTGGACTGCATTTGTGAAATGAAATCAAAGAGTGAAATGAAATCAATCATTTCAGAGTAGGAAAGACAAATTTCATGCCTTCTGCATGTTATGTGGATATAAGCTAATGCTCGGCTCTTTTCTGGTGCAGCATATTGTGTATTGAAAAATAAAAAGGTCTGTCGCATTTTTTACCAGCAGTGTTCTATAGCCACCCCGCCGGAATGTCTATGGTGGCTTTGGTTAGAGTCAGGATTCCCGGCCTGAACAAGCCTCCGAGCCCAACCTTGCAGCTCCTCACAGTATAAAAGCACTATTAAGTCGTGATGGGAGAAACGCAGTTGCCACACATGCGCACTGAATAGACTTAGCTGCACTCTTTTGGTTGCTGCCTTGTTTAACCCACCGGGGACCAATGAGAAGTTGTCCTACTCTGTGATTGACGACATCATAATCCCACCCATTAAGTGTAGCTACTAGGCAAAGCCCAGTCAGGTCACATCAATGCAGGGGGTTACATTATATCTTATGAAGATGAAGTGTCTGTTCACCAATGAAACACAGCATGGAAGTCATGCCCTTATACTATATTTTAAAGCTGACTGACTATATCTCAGAGCCTCCGCATGTTTACACAGTTACAGGGTTGCTTTTATCTGCCGCCCTACTTCATTTGTGGACTTTGATCTTCCTCTCTCCCTCACCTTCCTCTAGGCAGGGCAGAGCCACGGTACGGACGTTATGCTCTGAGTCATTCTGCTACCAGATGGCCAGTCCTGTGGGTCTTATGATTGGTTGTACCATCCCGTATCTGCTGGGTGGATATCAACTTCCCCATTGCCGTGTCCAAGTCATTTCATTTCATGTGGCGGATTTCAGTAAATCACATGGCGTTAGTTTGATTCTGAAACATGTGAGGTTTGCAGTAACTTGTTATGTAATGAACCATCACGTGTGGTCATGGAAGAGAGTCTGTAATGTTAGCATGCCTGGGGGGTCTGGCCACTAGCTGCCCTTGGACCCCCAGAGATCCCCCCCCCCACACTTGGGAGATTTTGGTTGCGCTCCTCAATTGTCATCTGGCTTCCTTTCCTTCATTCATTTCTTTGTCTTTCCTTTTATAAAATTTGAATTATTGATGCAGGAGTCAATGATGCAGTAATGTATCACGACATGCCCATATAAAGCACCATGTATATAAAAATGAATTCAGTTGAAAGTGGGCGGCATTACTGACTGCTGTCAGTCATGGCCTGGTTTTAAGTTCCTTCCTACTGGCCACTTCATTGTTTGACTTTGGGATCTTCCATCACTATTTGACCCTTAAGTCCTCAGGGTGGCTCCTTTGTGACACTTACATTTAGCATCTTAGATGATTAATTTTCCTGGTGACTTTCAGGTCCTGCCAATTTACACTCACAGGTGGGGTGATGCCGTCCTGCAGGTCTGGGCAGGGGATTTCGGGTGAATTGTTGGAGTACTTGCATGATTTACTTTTCAGGGAGTCCAGATTCTCTTTGCAGTAAGTCAGTTCATTAAATTTATTCCCTACTAGATATTCCAGAGTCAATTGTAAGCGGTATTATCGGAAATTGGAAGCATTCAGCAACGACAGAAACTCGAAGTGACAGACCATGTAACATAACAGAGCAGGGTCACTGAGTGCTGAGACACATACTGCATAAAAGTCGCCATCGTTCTTTTGACTCAATAACTGCAGAGTTCCCTCTGACAAAAACTGTGCCGGGAGCTTCGAGGTATGAGCTTCCATGGCTGAGCAGCTGCATACAAGCCTCACGTCACCCAGCGCAATGCCAAGTGTCGAATGGAGTGGTGTAAAGCACACTGCCACTGGGCTCTGGAGCAGTGGAAATGTGTTCTGTGCAGTGAGGAATCACGCTTCTCTGTCTGGCAGTCTGATGGATGAGTCTGGGTTTGGCAGATGGCAGGAGAACATTACCTGCCTCACTGCATTGTGCCAACTGTAAAGTTTGGTGGAGGAGGGATAATGGTATGGGGCTGTTTTTCCAGAGGTTGGGCTGGGCCCCTTAGTTCCAGTGAAGGGAACTCTTAATGCTTCAGCATATCAAGACATTTTGGACAATTCTATGCTTCCAACTTTGTGGGAACAGTTTGGGGAAGGACCTTCTCTGTTCCAGCTTGATTGTCCCAGTGCACAGAGCAAGGTCCATAAAGATGTGGTTGGGTGAGTTTGGTGTGGAAGAACTTGACTGGCCCGCACAGAGCCCTGACCTCAACCCCATCGGACACCTTTAGGATGAATTACAACGGAGATCGCGAGCCAGGCCTTCAGATCTAACATCAGTGCCTGACCTCACCAATGCTCTTCTGGATGAATGGGCAAAGGATCCCACAGACATACTCCAAAATCTCATGGAAAGCCTCCCCAGAAGAGTGGCAGCTGTTATAGCTGCAAAGGGGGGACCAACTCGATATTGATGCCTATGGATTTAGAACTGCCGTGGCCATGTTGAATCCACACAGCACACGATATTGCACTTGCAAAATTACAGAGACATTATAATAATCCCGAGGGAAATTGCATAATAGACATTTTTAGATAGTGAACAGGCATTTAGACATTTAATAGACAGTAAGAATAAATAGACAACAATAAACAGTAGCGGACCATAGGGGAAAGCATTGCACGGAATTTAGTATTAACGGCTCATATTTTGCAGTGTTGACTAAACTCTCACGCTTAGTGTAACAGCCCCGCCGCTCTGCCTGTTGCACTCGCGCGCCTCAGCGTCCCCACGGGCGGCCGCTCTTTCGCTCGCCTGTCCCGCTGCTTGCACACCCTGCAAAGGCTCCTCAAGTCTTGTCAGCCTAATGTTCATTTGACGGCGTCGACTCTGACCGAAATGACAGTATCGCATCATCTACCCTGTGCGATCCTGCATCTCTTCTGCATTATTGGCCGTTTGACTAGCTGAAGCACCCCTGAAATGGGATTTACAGCCTGGCCCCGCGCAGCACACTCTTCCAGGCTCGGTGAACACACCTCGCGTTAAAACTGCCGCTAAGCTGCCTGGTCGGCTGTTCTCTCCCTTTCATGTGCGTCCGAGAGGGCATGGGCATGGCAAGGGAGATTGCAGTTAGTAAAGAGGGTGTCACTCCTTACACGATCGCACTGGTTTATTCACCTGCACGCTCAGTATTTGTCTGCAGGAACTCCGGTGATGACCGACTGGTAGAACAAGAAAGGTGGAGCATGAATTGGGGTTCAATTTCTCTTCAATTTTACACCTTTTTGCATTTTAGTGCGAAACAATTTTGAGCATGTTAAATTGCAGCGCTTAATTAACCGTTTACTTAATTTGTACTAAATTGCAATCTATTTTTTCATTGTGTCACTTAGCCTTGCAGTTACAGCCAACCCAACCCCCGAACATAATAGAGTTTGGCAGCGGTGATTTCGAGGGATTCATTATTTGAAAGGGATCGGAGTGGGGGTCAACCATTGGGTCTGGGGGACTTTGAATTCTCCGGGGGGCTCTTAGGGGAGGTCGCACGTTATCAGCTGTCAGAGCCTCTAAGAGTGCGCCGGCTCCAACTGCGCATGCGTAGGAAGAGGTGGCGGAGGAGAGCGAGCGAGAGAGAGGGGAAGAAGGAGGCTGATAATTACAAACATGGTAAATACAAAACATTTATGTTTGATTTTTTTGTGTTTCGTAGGTTTACATTTAGGCACTACACCTAGCGTCTTAAGCCCGTTATATAGACGTTCAACATGAACGCCGTGTTTTGCAGGGGGTAGGTTGAAGTTCCTTGCAGCTGGCTTCCTCGTATGAATTCATTGAGCTAGCGCGTTAGCCACCGCTGCTAGCCGGGTAGTTGAAGTCGAAATAAGGCAGGAGCCGGTAGCTATGAGGGCTCGCAGCATCGGCGCTCAGGGGGTACCGGCCGCGGCAGGCATGCGCACTGCGAGACCGCGGATTGACGCGGCCTACGTGCGCCTCGCCGGGAAGCGGCTCTGGAGCCGACGCACCACGTACGGTTACATTGTAACGCAGCGCCGTAGCTGTTAGTCAGTTATTTAGATATTGTTTGCCGGTGGGTCTTTTATTTGACGTTGACATCTGTAAGAAGAGGTACTGCAGCTGTCAGTGTTTTCTTCCTTAAAATGTAATTGACTGGTTAACAATATAAAAATGCAATGGCCAGCAAGACTCCTTTACTGACAGTAAAACGTCAGCCGGGATCTCGGCCGACTGCTGGGATCCACATTGATTTAAAGAGCTGATGACAAGCAGATGCGCTGGGAGAGGAGCCCTTTAACTAACCGGTGGCCTGTACTACGAAGCGGGGTTACTGGCTTATCGGGGTAACTTGTCGGATTTAAGGTACCACAGTTTAAATGGA
>JABJVO010000044.1:10889105-10907467 GCA_026770805.1 Boulengeromyrus knoepffleri
CCCCCCGAAGACATGCTAACATTACTGAAAGAGTGCTGTAGGTGTAAACCATTATGGCAAAACTGCATGAGTCGATTTGCATGAAACATCAGCTAAGCAATTGTGTCATTAAGGGGAGACATTTTTAATTAATAAAACAATATGACAACCAAGAATACAGACACAAGAAGGAAAAACACACAACAAAGAATGGGAGACAGAACCCTACCAAAAATTTCCTTGGTGTTTTTTAGTCTCGCCCCACGAAGCAGAAGGTTTTCTGGTCCTAAAGGTCTGAGACAATCAGCAGAGGTCAAAAGAGGGCAAATATTTTGACAATCCAATCCCCTCCAATTAAGCATCATCCCCAAGAGAGCTACGGTCCATTTGTGCATTTCCATTCAACTCCGCTATTGAGATACACGTGCCTCTCAAAACAAACACATAAGACAGCTGGTGAATGGAAGAGTCTTTGTGCTCAGAAAGGCCCAGAGCTGAATTTAAGCACCGCTCACAAGCAGCGGCTGACACACGATGCCGATCCACGGGCGAGCTTAACCGGGCAAGCGATTCAGCAGGACGACAAAAGGCAGACTATTACCTTACGATCTCTTCCCCCTGCTGCGACACAGTGATCCGGCCAACGAACCTGAAAGGAGAGAAGGTCTCGGTGAGGGACGGGCAGGCTGACGGGGGGCCTGAAACACAACTAAAAATATAACCAATTCCAGCAAGCTGCAAGGCACCGCCATCCCGGTCCAGGCTAAGCCTGGCAGACGAAGCCAGCACTCAGAGTCTCAGTACCTGTACAGGTCCGGCTCTGGTTGTTGGCACTCTACCACGGCTTGGAGGGCCTCCAGTTTGGACACGGTCTGGGATACAGCCGTCTCTGGGACCGCAAAGTGTGTCTGTAGCGGGGGAGGGGTGAGGGGTGAGGGGTGAGGGACACAGGTTCTCTCACATACGATGTTGTACAAGTGAGTACAAGTGGTCCTGGCAAATGCCAAAAACTCAAACTTTAAACTTCACAAATTTGCTAAAACAAGGTCATATAAAAAAAATAATAATAAAAACCTAGGTAGCATTATTAGGATCTACCAGTTCCCAGAATCCCCAGGGAGTGTTTTGGTATCACCCAAAATACGGTTTACTGCGTCCCGGTGCCAAGAGTTAATGGGGACTGTCGGCATGGAAACCGGCTGGGGGGAGGGAGATCCCGCATCGCTAGCACCACACTGCTGGCTACTAAAACACAGCAAAACATGCAGCTTTACACTAACACAGGTCAAAACGGAAATCACTGCTGCTGACATCAGCGGCCAGAACGCTTCCTGAAAACAAAGGGATACTTTTATTTCCCGGTAATATAATTTCCCTCAGACATGTACGACACTGTCTGGCGACGGCGAAAAGCAGAATTTAATTTTTGGGTGGAATACCCCCCTTTAAAAAGGGCAGCCAATGATCAGTGGTCGCATTTGCCGCATGCCGTCTGATTACCCTTCCAGAGTAAAGAGGATAATGGAAAACACGAGGCTTGCTTTCTGACAGGCGAAGCAGAGTGACGGTAAGGTGAAGAGACATCGGGAACAAGGGGCCAAGCGTCCTACCCATCCTTAAAGGTTAAATCCCTCCATCCTACAATGTCAAAGTTTCCATAATTCTGTGTCAAATAAGATCACCCTGATTCTGAAATGGGGGTGTACAATGATGTCAGAGATTGGCAGTGCACCAGGCGCACACACGCACACCCCCACCCACTCGGGAAGGTTCACCGGTAATCCGTTTAGCCGCGGCAGTCAGAAGCCATTAAAAGCCCACCTTCAGATTGGTCTCCCCGTCCAGGCTGGCGGTAGTGATGTGACACGTCCCCTCATCTCTGTCAGATGACAGGAGGACCAGATCAGCCGGGAAGGTCTCATCCTTGGCCACTCGCACGATGTCGCCCACCTGAGGGTGAGAAATTGCACAGGTTCCCCTGTCAAGATGACGTAAGCGTGCAGAAAGCATGCGGCGTTATATACACCGTGACACGGCAACCTCAAACGGCCACAGCTGGTGACCAATCACGCCAGCCAGCTGCATCCTCTTTCAGGCCCTCAGCCTGTGCTCAAAAGCAGAACGAGGAGGCGGCAATAAAGCAAAAGGAAACTGCAAACTGGTCTTCCTATAGCACATGGTGTGCCAGGACCCCATCTAGGAGCCCAGCACACTGCCTGATTTTTGAACACTTCTTTATGTTTCCTTTTGGGCTTAATAAATCATCTCCCATCTGATCAGAATCTCATTTCACCACAACACCACCTGACATCAGCTCTGGTGACCAGCTGGGGCGAAACAAACCCGTTTGTTTGGCTTGCTTTTACTAACACACACTGCAGAGCACAGAGAGAATAAATGAGCACCACTTAAGAGTTAGTTTTTCACCCCTCAGGCTGGTGAAGCCTCAGAGATAAGAGGGCTCCTACCTGCTCCTATAGTATGGTGCAAAAATCTTAGGCAGTCAAAGAAGACAATGTTGGTGTAAAACTATCTGTCAATGTGTGTCAGAGCTTAACCATTTCCAAACCTCTCCTAAAGTACCTCTCCTAGTATTTGCAGCAGCCGTTCAAAACACCCAAGTATTTTCTGACTCGACTACCACCCACCTTGTTTGGCTAATCAATATTTCAGTGAGTCATTTAATTAAGAATTAATTAATTAAGTGAGCTGGTCGTAAAATGTAACAAATACATGGAACGGCTGGGGTGCCCCTGAGGAGAGGTTTGGGAACCGAAGTGTGTCCTTCAAGCTGTCCAACAATATATCAGTAACTTTTCGGAGAACAGGAGAAATTATTGTTCGTTTTTATCATGTTAGTGTTAATTTGCATATCGTCTATTGCAGGGACGGCGAAGCTGACCCATGGAGAGCAGGTGCGGGTTTTTGGCATGACCTCTCAATCAGCCAATAATAAAGCAGAGGTTCTCAGCTCCAGTCCTGGGGATCCACTGTTATTGGCTGATTCGGAGGTCATCCCAAACACTCACCCCCACACCGGCCCTCCATGGATCAGGTTCCCCAGAATTTCTTCATAGCAAATACACCCTTAGTACCCAGGTAAATAGTGAAACATTTTCTTTGACTGCCTAAGACTTTTGCACAGTGCCGTACATCACCCCCTTGAGACTCTGTAGCCCTCCATGCACCCCCTCCAAACCTCCTCCCCCTGCTCTGGCCCCCCATCCCCCGCGTGTGAGGACCCCAGCCACTCACCCGGATGTTCTTGGAGCGCGTCTGGACCAGGCTGCCACTCCGCACCACAAACACAGGTGCCCCGTTCACCTCGTTGTCGGCCTTGTGTCGCAGCCAGTCCTCATAGCCCTGCCGTGGGAAGGGGAGGGGTGACGGCGGCGGGTGAGATTAGGAAGCATGGGACTGCCCCCCCCCCCAGCTTGGTGGGGACCGGGCGGCCCGCCAAGATCAACATTTACAAGTAAGGGCTGAAGGTTCGAGGAAAGAGGCACTCCGTTTCTGCTGAGTTAAAAGGCAAACCAACTGAGGCGTGGCGTGTTGGACTCAACTTAATCACGTTACAGTTTAAAAAGCTTTTTAAACACGACAAATTCTCTAGTTCGTCACTCAGGCTATGGCCTTATTTTATCTATTCAGAAAACAATGACTGGTGTCTCCAAGGTGGCGGTTCAGGGGCTTAGAGAGAATTTCCTTTCTGCGATCTTATCAAAGGCAGCAACCACAGCTGGGGATGTGGTTTGTTAGTGACGTGGAGAGAGAGGGCAGGCTGCAGCGCTCTGGGGGCCTTACCTGCTTAATGGCCGTTACAGTGATGACAAAGAACAGGGGAAGTCCGCTGGTCACAGGAGAAGTGGGAGTGTCTATCATCAGCTGAATGACAAAGGGGGGGGCAGACTTGTTACACCAGCTTGTAGCATCGACACGTAAACGACAACCAGTGGGTTTAAACTGTATCCCCAGGACAAACAGCATAAATGGAAGAAAAAAAAAATTAACAGGTGGGGGGCAAATCTTCCCAGCACGAGTTCTGGGCAAAGAACTAGAAGAGCAGGTAACGTTATCTAGTTAGCGACAGGTGAGGCGGGCCGTTAGCGGCATGCAGAGGCTGGTAAAGTGGGAAATCAGAGCCAGGTGAGTCAGAACCAGGAGATGCCAATAGCTAGCGACATGCACGGCGAGGCCTTACTCACAACCCTCACAAGCAGGCTGGAGAAGCCCACTTACCTGCACCAGGAAAATGATAAGGAAATAAAAATTGGCTATTCTTCTAAACTGCTCAAATAAATTCTTCGGAACGAAATTCCAAATAGTGTACTGAAAAACAGAAGAGAGAGAGGGAAAAATGTATATTTTTACAATCACTTCTTTAGGGCAGTGCACACACATTTACTAGAGAACAGAAAATTAGAACTGAAAATTCCCAGACTCCGGTCCTGGAGAGCTACTATCCAGTAGGTTTTCTATCCTACCCTGATGAGCCACACCTGGCCCTGGTATTTACCTGAGAACAGGTGTGGCTCATCAGAAGCCGGGTATGATAGAAAACCTACTGGACGGCAGCTCTGCAGGACCAGAGTTGGAGACCCCTGCTCTATCCTGTAGAGAGAGAGAGTCCATGATCTAGCCCCAGAATCTGACATTACCTTGGACGATATGATTCTGTTGTCGGCAAACTTCTGGGGGGTGTAGTGACCATGCTGGGGAAACCGGTTGGCTATATAGACTGTTCTAGTGTCACTCTGATGAGGCGGGTCGAAACCCTAGGGGACAAGTTGGCGGGGGCAGAGAGGTCAGGCGGATAATCTGTCATGGGTGCCAGACAAAACATGTGCTACTGACTGGAGCTGTCAAGTGTGAAAAAGATTAACAAAGAACAATCAACAGCCATACAAGGTACTAACCTGTGCATTATTTAACCAGGTAAATAGGTAACTATGACGTTTTTATACACCAAATCCATTCCACCACAAAATCTCCCTGCACAGTATGACAACAGCTGTCCAGCTTCCCTCCTGCTTATCACATGCTGAGCTATACAACAAAGGCTAAACATTTAAACGTAAATTAAAAATGCTAGATTTCATAAACTGTACAACCCAAGCGCATACAAAAAAAAATCCAGTAAACAGGCAAAAAAGTGGATTTTTCCCCTCAATGGCAACAACTAACAGTCTGAAGAAAATACAAGAACTCTGTAATGATTAAATGCCATGTCTTAATAGTGATGCCGGGCTTACAAACCTTAGTTTTGGCCTCGTGGATAAGGCTTGTTAACTCGATCATTAGCTTGATCGTGACTGAGAAAATCAGAACTGTGGCAATGTCAGAAAACAAATGCAGTTGCTCTTTCCATGCTGCCCTACCATAGTTGTTGGTGCTTCCAATTACAAAGCGTTCTCTGTCAAAGAGTCATTTACTCTGCGGTTGGGAACATCAAACACATAACTGCCCTGCATCATATTTTCACCTTCAAGGTCAATCGATAGTAACCATCACTAGGCGTTAATAGAGGGCCCAAATACCCTCAGAATTCTGTGTTTCACATTATACCACCAACATATGATAATTATCGAATAAACAAACTGATCATTATCTAAATTAATTGCTTGATTCAGGTGTGCTAGTGGTGGCAGAGACTATGCCAAGGCAGAACGTCCCCCAAATAATCTAATAATGAAATAAATCGGTTCTTTAAAATCATTAATCCAGTCTGACCCCTTACCCCATTGTGAAAATTATATTTTTTTATAGAATGAATTTAAGTTTCAAGGGTCTCAGTTCCTCTCTGTGGCCACAATGTGAGACTGTGCTGAAACAGCACGAAAAAGACACTAAAAATCAAGACCCCAGAGCATCGCAACCCAAATCCCACACTCACAGAATGTACAGGAATCGGCTCAAGCGTAATCAAACACCCGCACGGTAAAGCCACATGATCGCAGTAAACAACACTAATCTGGCATCGGCATAGGGATGTTTTATGAGCCGACAGACAGCAGTTATCAGACAGCCATCTCTCGCAGTGCTGGCAAACACTTCCCCCTGCATTTCAAAAACCGACTTTCATCACCGATGCAGTTGCCTTGATTCTGCCAACAGCTGGAGGTTGCCAGTGGGTCTGGGTTCGTAGCCTAGCTTAGCTGGTGAGACAACAAGGCCCGGGAGATCTTACATTTCAACACTAATTCCCCAATGTTTTCAGCCAAAGCCATGCAGGTGCACTAGGCTGGAGCCCACCCACACAAACTAGGCAGCGAGATGTTTATTTACGACAGATTATTCAGCGTATGAGTCACCACAATACTCCTTTCACATCCTTGCACTTCAAGGGTCGGCATTTCCAACCTTTTCAGGGGTATAAACACAATTCAGCAGCCACTTTACACCTTGAAACGCCTCCTTCCTCTCCAAACAACAACACAGTAATTAATAGCTGGGGTCAAATGAACGAAAACAGCACAGAAACGTTCTCTCTAGGGGTAGAGGTTCCAATCCCTGTGCTCTAGGGAACCAAAATTACACTTAAAAGAAGGGTGGGAAAAAGGCCCTTTTCCTATCAGGTGAGCGAACCAAGAATGCCAAGCATTGGTGTTTCCCAATTTCCTGCTCCTCAACGTTGCACAGGTATTTCAGGCACAACCAGTATCTGACAAGATAAACACGGGCTGCCTAAGAACCAGGGAACAATGAGATGGCTTTCTAAGTGCAACACCTAATCATATTATGTTCCAAGTCTGCGGGGAGCATTCAGGAGAATAAACCTTTAACGTGAACAAAGAAATATAAACAAGTGTACTAGGATACAAACGATTCAAAGCAGAGGTCATACAATGTGAACCGTTACCTAATATACCAAAGGCAGCCAAGCGGTCCACGGTAAGTTTGTGACAGGGCTTGCTTGAATTTACAAGGTCTAGCTGTTGACATGAGACCATATTAGATAACCCCTGTCACTTTTGTGGACCTACCTCAATTCCCGGGGAAGGTTCGTGAGTAAAATGACAATAAGGGAACAGAAAACTCCAAAATGGGGAATCTACGGTCCCACAAAGCACAACAGGCTGTCGCACAACGGCATTAAGCGCACCATCTGTTAACAATATGTGGACCTCTGGCAGCAATTTCACAGACCCACCTCCCCATGGAAAAAATAAGAGCGTAAATCAAACAAGGCCCTATTCTAGAGCCAAGCTTTCACATTCCAAGCTTCCAACAAGGAAAATCCTCCTTGCACTACACAGATCTGGGGGGAAAAAAAACAAACTTCATGAATGAATGACTTTACTAGCCCCCACACCCAAGCCGCCTTCTGGATCCAAGAGGAGGGTACCTAGGTGTCATTCTGGTTTCCCAGAAACACCCTACCCTCTCACAACCCTAACCTCCATAACACATTCCTAAGCGAGAGCGTCACCGAAGAGTAAAACACCACTTCGGCTGCAGAAAACAAAACTCCTGAAGATGACATTTTCAGCCCCCGAATTTGAGTTGTCAAAATCTGCCACTGTACATCAAAAGGACAGTAGCTGAGATCACATCTCTCTGCTACTGGTTCGAAACAGGTCAGCACATGCCAATAGACTCAGAATTCATTTACACCTTTACATGGCTTAGTTCTTCAAAACTAGAGACCATCTTTTGACTCAGGGCTCACTGATGCCATTTTAAAAATCACCTCGTACCAAAGGCATGTAGGAAACAAGAGCATCTTTATAAAATCTTAATACTAAATAGATAGGCGCAATCATGTTAATGCACTATACCTACAGGCATGATTTAATATGACTGTAGATTGTAAACAAAGCACCATTTTGAGCCACATATTGATACTTTCGAATAAACTTTTTAGGTTACGTTGAAAAAGAAAGAAAGAAAAAAAAACAGCCAAACCGCATGAACCAAAAAATACAAAGAGCTTAAGCGAGCGACAAACGAACGCACTTTATTTCCATTAACCGGATTTAAACTTAAACGTGTTTCCAGTATTCACAATGCCTTTATCAGTTAAGATAACACAATAGTCAGAGGATTCAAATACTCGTTGCAGTTACTATTTTATAAAATCCCAATTATAGAAAAACACAGGGAATATTTAAAGTGGAGCTATTTTGTAGTTTAATTTTGAGTTAAATATACATTTAGCCCGCTTTGACACGTGTCCAAATACCACATCAGCACACTGAAGTGTGAGGAGAGTATAGACTATCATATGCGATATTCTTTTTTCTTTCCTGTGCGTTGTTATTCCCGGATATATATTCTTATGACCGAGCTGTTAACTGAAATAATTCCGGAAAGCTAGGGGGAGTACGGCGCACACAGCGCACGGCCAGCCGGCTCACGGGAGGAGAGGAGCTCCTTCCAATCGGCCCGACGGCGGGCAGGAAGACGGCATCATCCGTGCGGCCGGTTGTGCTCCGCAATGCCACGTTTCGCCGCCGAGTCTCCCCCGGTCACGGAGTCCTCGACGCCACGGGGAAAGCCGTGCAATACCGGGCGCCCTTAAAACTAACTACCCAGCCAACTAACCGCGTCGTTGGCACAACTTTTCCAGAATGTCGCACAATGCGCAGAGGCGAATTACTGCTAAGAAAAAAAGAAAGAAAAAAAAACAAACAAACAACAAAAAAAACCGAAGAGGCCTAATGAGTTTCACAGAGACGGAGGCCAGGCGCCGGGCTCCACGCATAAAAGACACCAGACCCGGACGCCGTCGGAAACCCCCCCGCCCGCCTATAGTATGTCGCCGGGACTCACGTCCACAGCGAGACACCAGTGGACCCCAGCGCTCGGCCGCTTACCAGCTGCTGTCGTATCCAGCGCAGCATCCCGGCGGTCGCGCTCAACTTCACAAAAACATACACGGCGCCCCCCCACCCCCCCGCAGCAGTCCAGCGGCTGACCCCCGCGGTGAAGCTACCACCTGTCTGCTTTATTTTTTTCTTTCTTTTGTCCCCCCTCCCTGTTCAGGTTCTCCTCTTCTTTCTCATAACTGCATGAGAAGGATCCCGCAGGCCCGTGGTCGGCAGCGTCGGTCTCAGACTCGCTCCCTCCGCCCCCGACCTCCCCTGCCTTCGTCTGCTGCCCTCATCGCCCGTTAGCCGCAGACTGACAGAGCGCCGGAAGTGACGACGCCGCCTCCCTTGCATTCGTCTACTGCCCTCATCGCCCGTTAGCTGCAGACTGACAGGGCGCCGGAAGTGACGCCGCCGCTTCCCCGTGCTTCCTCTCGCAGTAAAAAAAACCCCACGGGGGACTCTGCCCGGGCACCCACGAAATAGAAATTATAATAACAACAAATTTTGACGGATGTGATGCGAAGCCAGGAATGACAACGGGAAAAGCAGAAGGAATCTGTTATTGAATAAGACCGAATGACTGCTTCTGTTGCAATTTGTGATGCAACCGATAGGTGACGCAATGAAGCCATTACAAAGTTGCGATGAGCCAATCTGACATCTAAAAATACTAGATTTATCGTATGTGACCATTATAAGATTAGTTAGTTATACAAAGAAAAGCGAAATCCGCTGTTAGATGTAGGATGTATTCCTCATAACTACTATGGCAATAACCACTAAAACTTGCCGAAGAGTTTACATCGTTAATTTCAATGTAAACTTTCCTCTTTCCAGTACACGTAACATTCGAAAGTATGTCTTTTGAAAATGCTGGACATCAGTGAAGGCATTAGAGGTTGTATTCGTGTGTATTTGACAGGTAAATGATATTTCAGTTGCTGAGTCAGCCATCCATCCATCCGGAACGGAGCTTTGGTTCTGGAGCATGTCATGCAGATAGCTTGCTGAAAGAAGATCAATTTGTGATAAAATGGCTTTTGTTACATGTTCAATGTTCACTGTTTGTGTTGTATGTGAGACCTATTTTTGAGTTATATTCTGTGAGATCTGTATTCCACAGCATCAAGAATATTGGCCTCATCTTACATTTCATTCCTGAGAACTGTAATTAGTTTTTTTTCTTTTGTACATTTGCATTTTTACCAGATCATGCTCTCTCTCTACTTTGAAAATGAAGAAGTGGAAGTGAATTTTCACTGTTAGAGAGCAGAGTTGTTTAAATTGCTACACTTCACATCTGATGTTGTAAGGAAGAACCGAGAATCGATAGTGGGGAAAAAATACATTACGGGGAAACTTTATGTCTGTTGTCTGACCGGTCAAGCCGGGCTAATCCGCTGGAGTAAAGGTTGCGTAAAACTGGCACTGTGTTCTTATCTTCTGAGCCTGTTAGATCCTTTGGATGAAGGACCATTTACCGGGTCTTGGAATCAGGCTGGTTGATACACCGTCCAGGGAGGGTGATTAAATGTTAGTTTAGTTTCCTGAACATCTGGGAGTTGTGCCGCTTGCAAAAAGTGTCCCACAGGAAGAGGAGACTCAAGATTAGGCTGCGGGAGGCTGTGGTGCCTGTTCCGCAGCCGATTCGGGTGGGACAGATACCCGTAAATGAGGAACTTTTTTCAGGTTTCTGTGTATGAATTTTTATTTTTATAATGGAAATATTCCACGCATTTTACCATCCCCCATCACCCTGTACTGGAAAAGCAGTTGGAAGATGGATGGATGAAATTTTAAAATGTATGTTTAATAATAATAATAATAATAATAATAATAATAATATTTTCCAGCAGTAAACTGCTGTTTTAGTTTAAATTAATATAAACTGTATATAAACATCCTATTAGTTGGTACCTGTAACATATTGTTTTTCTGTATCTGTCAAAGTATTCAAATTGGTTACCTAATTGAAATGATATTTTAAAATGTATTTTATTTAGGTTTGCATGCAAGCTGTATATATTTCCGTTTATCCTTAATGCGATCGCATGTATTTTTATTGCATTTTGATTTAGCATGGAGAGCAAGATAACTCCACTGCCGTCTGGTACATTAATTTAGGCCTGGGCCTACCTTAAAATAAAAAAAGATGACAGTTAAATGCTGAAGGGTGTTATTATAGTATGTGACGGGACAGTACACCTCTCAAGACGATGCACCGGTTTCCGGGTGTATTCACGACCGATTTCTAAAACTGAAATAAGGGCTCTTTTATTGGGCCTGAGTCACGTCGTGATGTGGATGGATATAATCTCTGGTCTAATGTAGGAGCTATTTGATCTGCTTAACCAAACGCGATCCTTGACTTGGGAGTTGGGGCAGGGTGACTCTCTCCGAGGTGAAGCGATTAAAAGATAGTCCTATGGGCGCCATGTCTCGACGCGACCGCCAAGCTGAATTAGCGTTAACATCCGTAGCACGGAACGGTTCCTGGCTGTTAACCCGCGCCGCGGGAGCGCTGGGATTTAAGCAGCTATCTATCCACTGCCCTTGGGTCCCGATCGATGCAAACCACATATGTACTGGACACATACTCCCCTTGTTTTACATTTTTAAATATAAATAAACTGAAAGTTTATATTAGGAGACAAAACAGTAACCACAATTGCAGTAATATTATATAGGCTTATCTGGGTCGGTACTTTTCATTACTGTTAAGTATTTCGCATTGTAACATACATAATTATTAGCAATGCATGATCATATTTAAAAATAATATTTAATTCACTGTGCAGCACAAGTTTTTCAACAAAATCAGAGTTACAAAAAAGAATGATGCAATGTGGCAATGTGAAGGCTTTTAAACGTATTTTTCATCTTCACATTAAAACAACTTTAAAATTGTTTGGCTGCAACGCTGGAAAAGGGTAAAAAAATAACTTTGCAATAAATAATTATAGAGTTTAAGCTTTGTTGCATTGACTAGAATAAAAGTCGGTTGAGAGCGAATTATGTAGGCCCAGTCGAGCAGCGAGGGTACGTTGGTGTTTATTTTCATAGCAGGGTAATTCTTGTCGGTGATGTCCCTCTTGTGGATAAAAAGGGAAATGCATAAACAAAATGTAGTAGGTTAAAAAACGTCGTATGCGGTTCTTTTAATTACGTGGCGAGACTCACACGAGTCGTATATTTTAATAAGGGAAATGATAAAAAATGTTACCAGAACGCAATTCGCTCATCATCAGAATCAGAGCCATCTCGTGAAAATATGATAGTGCTAATGGCATATTTAACTATTTATAAGTTTTATCAGTAAAATTAAATTATACACTCTAGCCAGGGGTTAAATCAGAATCGGAGAAGAGCGGGTGGCCTGTCAGGTACAGAACGGGGGAGAGATCCTGTTAGATCCGCTTTTTATATTTGTTTAGTAGTTATACATATGTATGGGCACAATCTTAATGATACAGTACGTTCATTTGTCGGCATGTTGTCGCCACTTTAAAGCGATATAAAATAAACTAAAATGTGATTGAAAAGTTGGTATGGGTATCGTTCATAACATAACATAACATAACATAACATAACATAACATAACATAACATAACAACATAACATAACATAACATAACATAACATAACATAACATAACATAACATGTAAATGAAACTGAAGAAGTCTTTATACAAGGACCACAAAGGTCACTTACGTCTATAAATACAAACATCTTACATAGGTTCTGTCCAGGTGGACACTGGGTAACCATGTAGGATGTCTCTTTTTCTAAGTGGTTAAAGCTCAATATAGTATTCCTGTCTGACGGAAACCATGTATGTCCACATTTTTGATGATTGTGACCTTTTTTCTAAGATGGAATATGCCCGTTTTCCTCTGTCTACTGATGGTGTTTAATTGAACAATGAAACAATGTTTTACGAAGTCATTTACTTCCCCTCCAGTCAGCCTTGCCCCCCAGTTATCCTTCTCGGGGGTTTATTAGTCTCATCACTTGTCCCTGCCCCCTAGTTAAATGCTCCTAGCTGCTGTGTGTTAGGTCCAGTGTTCTTCATGTATAAATGCTCCCTAGTCCTGTGCTCGCTAGTCTGGTCATGGTTGGTTGTCTGTGCTTCTGCTGTCTTCATGAATAAAGTCCGCTACATGGGGCTTTACCTGCAAAGTGTTGCATTGTGGGTCGTCTCTTCCCTGCATATGTGACATTATGTTTGTAGTAATTATCAATTATTTTCATTATGGTCACTGGTATGGATTGCTTTATATCACCGATTTGAACAAATTTACGTTGATAAGTCGTTATTATCATTGTTAATTATGAATATATAGAGATTAGTTTGTATCTTGTCGACAGTGACATATTTGCCTCGCTGACAACAATCTGCATAAGTCCATTTAAAACATTAAACCATTCACTGATGGGTGTGTAAAGACATTTGTGGTGCAAACGTCTCATTGGCTTGTTTTAGGTTCATTTCGTAAAAATAATGGATTTTTGGAGATGTGTGTTTTCCATTGGACAGAGAGCATATATTAATGTGCTTGGCTGTGAGTTATATCTAAACATGCTAAATAAGAATGCATTAGTTTGGAAGACTTCAGGTTGAAGGCGTAAGAGAATCTGGAATTGTATTTTCTTACGTTATGGAGACTACGTTGTTAGTCTTGAACTATGCGTAGACTGTCCACTAACTGTGACAGAATTCTTCGACATAGGATTGAAATGTCCAACCCTGGGAACCATGATACCCACTCAGCTACCATGACGCCCCAATTATGGGATTGTTTTTCAAATACATCGACTACTATTAGACATAATCAAATGAATATTGATTAATTGGTTATCTGGTACTGATTTGTAATCTAATTATGCATCTTCCTGACTTGCTTTGTGACGGTCTTCTGGACGATGACCTCACAGCGGCTGTGATATAATGCTTAATAAAAATTTCATCTTGTTATTGCACAGGATTTCAATTTGGTTTTGTTTAATTGTTTCTGGAGGAGTTTAATGAGTACCATCTTTCATTGTGCTCTAAGGGAGCTAATCTCCTTCGCTTCAGCTACAGTCATGATTGTTGACCCTAGGCAGTTAGGTATACGGGTCCCCATATACACAGCAAGACTGGCAGGCGTTAATGTAATGTTATGCACTACACTCTCAACCGTGCATGTATATTTGTATGTCTCAAAGGACAGCGTGATATGCGGAAAGAAGCATTCTGATGTACCTGCACTTGTACTTGTGGAAATGGCGGATAAAAAAAGCACAATTTAGTGCAGGGCTATTCAAATCACGGCCCTCCAGGTCCGAGCCCTGCTGATGTTCCCGCATTCCTTTACCTGTGAGCGGGGTATGAAGCCTCTGTGGCCAGTCAGAATCATTAATTATTAAAGAACTGAATTTTTTTTAAAGTAATTAGTTGTCATTGTTGACACAATATAGCACATAGTGCGCAACAATGAATTGTGTCCTCTGCATTTAACCCATGTCACATCGTAACATAGCAGGGGGCAGCTAATTCAGCAGCTTGGGGGCAGTGCTCGGGGGCGGTACCTTGCTCAGGGTATCTCAGAGTTACTTTGATAGTCAGGGATTCGACCCAGCAATCTTCCGATTACAAATGCGCTTGGAATTGAGGGCTAGATTTGAAGAGCCCTAGTTTAGTATGTGGTGTTGTCCTGCAGATACAGGATGCGTTTCAGCAGGATGCGGAAGAACGCAGGGAGTGTGTCACATTGCGGCTTGGGGACCAGATCGTAACCCTGCCCAGCCACCAAGTCATGCGAGAGGTAACCTGGGAAAGATAAGACAAGGAAGCAGAGAGAGATGTCTGAGGGTGTGATGACTGGGCATACATATGAAGACATATGGCTATCTTTGGAATCACATGTTGGGGTGGCGTTATCGTAAGGTCGCTGGTTCAAATCCCATGTCGACAAGCCCCTAGGCACAGCTGGTACAGCACCGTGGCAGGCCAGTGAGGCCTATTTAAGCACATGGCACATAACACGTTCATACACAGGTAAGCAGGGAGAAGATGCAGTGGGGGTCAGGTGGTGTCACTGCCTTCTCAAAGCTGTCACCCCACCCATGAAGCAGTGTGGGAATGTCTGGGCTGCCCGCCACCCAACTCACCTTGTTCCACGCCTGAATTTGAGAGTGAAGTCAGAACGGCCCCCATCTCTGTGGAATTTATGTCACGAAGCACAAGCAACAAGCTCCGATGGAAAAGAAAACAAAGAGAGTTGCCGCATAGCAACCAGCATGCGCCCGGAGGAAGCAAAAAAATCACCTGAAGGACGATGTTGCCTGAAGCCTGCCTTTCCGCAGGCTAACAGCAGAGACGGGTGACGGTTTTATCTGCAAAGCGTTTTGCCGTTGTACCTTTTTTAGGGTTTGAGCCACTCGGGTGAGCAATGCTGTAACAAAATCGGGCGGCAAGCAGAACTATACATGTCAGCAGAAAATCCCAATGCATCGTATTACCGGTTTGGTTGTGGGGAGCGAAAACTGAGCCGCCGCAGGTCTTTCAGTGCAGCATTACGGTAGCGGTGGAGCTCATACATCCTGCAGCTATAAGCGCAAGTATATTGCGTTTTTTTTTAAGCACGTCTTTAGATTTCAGCTGTAGAGTTATTTTGGAGGACAGATGCAGGAAGACCACCTAGAACGCAAGTAACTGTTTGATGATGGTTCATTTTAAACCTTTTTAAAGAGTTGGGTTTCTGGTTGACTTAGATCTAGTCAGAGCTGACTTCATCGAGCAACGGCTGGCGTCCCACCTCAGTCCAGGTGTGCAGCTGAGAACTTTCTGGACCTCTGACAGCCTGATCTGATGGCTCTCCCCGATCCCGCTTTTCACTGCTCTGGTGTCACGGGTAAACCCAGACAAGTTCAAGGCAATAAATCACCAGAGGGCTTGACAAGGTTTTCATTGACATACGAACCGTGTCCCACACATAGGTCAGCTACACCAGTGCTTGGTTTTGTGAGACCAACTCAGATAATTCGACTGGGAGATAAGGCGCACTGCAGAAATGCAGAAAAAGCTTGCTGTCTGACATCGAACTCCACAGTGTCGTCACAAGTTGCAGTTTTAATCCACCCAATGACCGTTGCGATGTACAGTCTGTGTTGCCGTCCGCTAATTAAATACATTACAGTGTCACTGGATTCAGTTAATGTCACAGCACATGCTTTTGTTGACAGGAGCACTTTAATGAAGTTGAAGAGGTTGTATTCACTCTGTGTGGTGCAGGCAAAAATGTTATTTTGTTATTTAATATATAAATATTAATAGGTTTTTCACAGTATATTAACTGGAGAACATAACATACTTTTGCTGTGCTTTTAAATCGGCTGTTATCGATTTTTGTTTATTTTCCCGGTCTTGCTATCTCTGGTGACATCATAGGACACCTCGCCAGGAAGGCTGTGAGGAATGTTACACCAAATACCCCCTTGTGTCTGTTAGTACCTGCATGTGTCTTAAGTCGGTCCATTTTGTGCTGTCTTTCCGCTTAAGCGACGGAGATGAATGCGGACGGGATGCCGGGCTGCACCTGCGGATCGGTGACCCCCCCGGAGCAAGCCGACAAAACACGGCGAGCGAGCTGGCGGACGGGCGATACATACATTCCGCTGGGTGGGGGCCAAGCCTGGGGGTTCAGTGTAAGGTATGACCACCAATGGCAGATTTTCAGCTTTTTTCCGCAAACAAGGTTTAAACATTTTAAACACGACTGACGCAGTAAGTGAACGTGAATTACAGGGCTCCATAAATTGCCCCCATTCACCACTATAGATTTTGCATTATAGCACTTTTAAGCACCGTCCAGCGCTTCCTTGTCCGATCTACAATGTTCTTTCTATGAAGGAATGGTGAGTGAATTGCTGTACAGCTTAAGACCACCGTGTGTGCTCTGCTCTTTTGAGCATCGTGGAGATGCAGTTCTGGTGAGACTAAATTTGGGCTCTTAAGACATCAGAACAAACAGCAAACCGTCAAGGGTTAATGAGGATTGCTCTAATTCAAGCTTAGTACAATCAATATGATAACACGATTCTGCCCCTGGAAATCACAGCAGAGCTTCTAATTGGCTTTTGTTAACATTTCATTAATTAAGTGCAATACTTAAGTCTGTTTTTGTGTTTTCTTTGATGCTTCTGGTACAAGCCAATTTGTCAAATTTTGACCCTCATCAGTGAATATTTTGACGTGTGGGCCTAAACAAACCCAACCAGTTATGTGACCATCCGCACATCGATGACAATAAGCTGAACCCATGCAGTTAAACCCCCGACTGTCTTGGAGCTGATTTAGTAAAGTAACCTCAATAGCAGTGGCATGCTGAAGGCTACTTGTTTAACTAGTGTTAGTTCGAAACAACGTGACTGCTCACTTAGAACCTTTTAAACCAGCATATACAACTGTTTTTGTATAGGATATACGAATGGCAATGAAGATATATTCATGCATATCCATTTATCCGTCTTCCAACAATTTGTCCAAATCTGGTGGAAAAATAAAAGAATAAGTTAATGATTTTTAAAAAGGGATAATTTAAAGTGTGGAAAGTATATGGAGAGGGTGATGCCATCCCTTCCCAGTAGAGGGCGCTGTGTACTCATTGATTAACTCTATGTCACTATTCTGCAGAACTGAGCAGACAGGCCAATAGGTTCAGAACTGCGTGTTATGCAATATTGTATTACAAAGGAGCACTTCTGCAGTGGTCTGTGGTATTTTCTGGACAGTATATGTGGAGATATTATGAACATTTTCTGCCATTGGCTTGGACACCAACCAAGGTTGATGTTCCCTCCAACCTTTGTTCAGAATTCACCATGTCCAGTTCATAGGTTTGCAATGGCAGTGCCCATCCAAACTCTTTGATAACTAATCCTGCTTAAAACCATCTATATTATCAAGTGCCATTCATTAGACAAGTGATATTGACACACAATGAAATAATTACCCAAAGTACATGACCCAGCATGTGTTCATAGCATGTGATCAGTCCTTTATAGTCCAGACCGCAAGAAAATCTAAGAGTCTTTTAATTCTGAATATCACGTCGTACAAAAACCTCATCCCTCTATGTGTGAGCTTGACTTATAAAGGAAATGGACCCCAGAACAGGCTTGTCTCAGCAAACGGGCTGATTTTCAACACAGGTAATCCCCAGAACTTTGCGCACTCCTATTGGGAAATGTAACAGATGTCTTAGGTAGTGACCATTTCCTTGTTATATGAGACACTTTTCCGTATCATAAAGACCACGGTCAGCATTCTAGCTATGCTTTAGCCTGTTAGTTACGCTCCAGCAGGCATATTGTGTGAAGACAGAGTAACGATGATGCGGATATGTCTTGTTTTAGTCGAACATTGTGGTTTTGTGGCCCTCTGTAAAATTTCGGCTTCTTAAATCAGAGTTTAAAGAGTTACTTTCCGGAGTTGCGTAATTAAAGATGCAGTGCAGTGAAGTTGGTGGGCAGGTTGGTAAGTAATTCCCTTCGATGTTCCAGGTCACTGCGTAAAGCGGGGCGGGG
>JABJVO010000044.1:10942332-10959346 GCA_026770805.1 Boulengeromyrus knoepffleri
GCATGTTCCCCTCTCTGTCGCTCGGAAAACAAACGGCATCCGCTCGCAAATTTCTGTAAACTCTCCATAATTCCCAGCACTGATTCCATGGCGGAGAACAAGTGGATCTCAGCTCCAACAGGTTGCAGGACCAGAGGAGACGATGGAAACCGACCTTTTCAAAGCTGTGCCGCCTATTTGCAAAACAATGCAGAACGTAGAGATCATTCTAGAGTAATTTATTACAATGTCTATACAGTAAAACACACATGTATGTATATATTACATACGCCTGGTCAAAACATTAAACCGTACATCTGTAGTATAGTTGTATTTTATGATAATTGTTATGCAATAGTTAAATAGTTCAGTGCATCTGTTCATTGCTATAGATTTGACATTTTGTTCAACGTTGAAGCTTAGTTATAATGTAAAAGAATTTTGATTGAAGTAATGTTTTACCCTGATAAGAAAAATGAAAGACAAATTCCAACATGGCCGTTCTCTTTTTGATCTTGGGAGGTGTTGCAGTGTAGCACAACCAACAAGCAGTAAGATGGTAACTGCTGCACCAAAACACAAGACGTGATTCTTTTCTTGCTACACAGTATCCATTATTAGGCTCCTCATTCATAAAAACCCTCTGCCTTTTGTCACAGAATAGCGATTCCATCGAGTCCATCCCACCTTTACGATCTGCACTAAGAATAATGAGTAAGAAGCAGAAATATCATCGCGTCCCTGGCTATTCCGGCACGGCAGGGTGCATTAGGTGTGAAGTTGTTCCTACAGCGATTACAAATACGCAGCCTTCCCACGCTGCACAATTATGTGAACGCATGTCTTCCTGGTCGAGGTCCTCACGAGGTCGTATGTTGGGCCTTTTAAGTGAGAAGTTGAGATGCATGTTTATAACCTACAGACCTACCACCTGTGCTGTCAAAAATCGTCAGAACACAATTCGGTGCAAGGGATACCTAGTCTCGCTACTAAATTTTGCATTATGTTCACTACATATTCTACCACTTCAGAAGCCATCTGGTCATCTGCCGTTTTTAGTATGTTGATTCATCATTTATGTATGAGCCATACTCCTGAAGGTTGTACTTTTTTTCTGAGGCAATGAGTCTCTTAAACACAGGTGAATCGCAATAAAAAAAGTTGTATAGTTATAGTCTGTAGCTGTAGTGTGGAAACATTCCTATCCAGAATGTCTCACAATCGTTACAAGTGAGATTTTTCCCGGTTTTCGTGTCGTAAACTTCATGACGGATAGTCATGAAATTACAGTCAATACATCACCAAGTGGAAAACAATGGAAGTGAAGTATACATCGCCCGTGTGTGTTTGGGGTCAGATGCGGGGCTGGATTTACCAATATGGAACAGGCTTGAATCTCCTCCCCCCAGCATTGCTGAAGCCCGACCTCAGGATGCTTACGTGCTGATGTAATTCTCCGGCAAGCTTGCTGAGTAGGGCTCGGATCAGCCTCGTTGCCAAGCACTGGCCACTCCAACTGCTTTCCGCCCCGCTGCTCTGAGCCCCTTATGCTCTCAAAAGCGCCATTTCAAATTAATTAAACCTTTTCGGATTTGCCACCAAAGCTCTCCTCACTGGGCCACTTTTTTCTGCGCCCCGCGGCCCTCCGATCCCGTCGCGAAATGACAGTAACGGGCATTTGTTGAACATCTGCAGGAAATAACATTTTTTTCCCCACCCTCAGTGCTGATACTTATGAAATGTCTCTCAGTCAGGTGTCCTGAAAGGAGTTTTTCAGAAAACTATTCCGAATGACTAAGACAAGACTTATCACTGAGAAAGTACTGACTAGATACTTGAATTGACTGAAGAGGCCCAGCCCTTTCTCAGAGGAAATGGGTTTAAATCGCATTTAATTAATACTTAAAAAATAATTTAAAAAACTGCTAAAGATACTTTAAGTGGAGGTGCTTGAAGAGATCTATTTTTATATCCAAATGAAACTTCAAAGTGATTCTCAAAGATTTCCGATATGCAAAATCTAAAAGAGTTAAGAAAGTGAATGTTGTTAATTCTAAATACTTGTTGAATACCCCAGTAAAACTCAATGATCCCAGAGATCCCACTACAACCTTTCTGGGATTCCTCTGGAATTCCTCAGATTATGTTTTTCCCTGTTACCTTCTGCGGATGTGGATATTGCAACCACTGTGCTTGGAGAGTAGCCTGCATGCACTATAATCACTGTAAATAATAATAATGTCATTTCATTTCAATTTACCATATGGAATTACCATGACACTATATCAGATCAGCTAAATCATAACTGTATTTGGTAGGCTCTGTGGTTCACAAAGTACTGCTTAAACACCGAAACAGACATTCCGGGCAATGTCTGTTTTTTTTTTCTCCCAATATATCAGCAATTATTTGGTCAAATTTGTTGTTCTTTGTTATTGGCAATTTAACCCTGGAAGGTATGCAAAAGCACCCCTGCTGCTTCTGGACCTCTGCCTTGGGTACATGTGGAACCACGTTTAATTAAATGAGCTCTTTCATGAATTACTGCAGACATCCACTATCTGCTGCCAGACTGCCTGCTCACTCCCTGCTTCCCGTCGTATGATCCAGGGCCCAGTGACCAGCCGAGCCCTTACTGGCTCTTGTCATCTGTAAAGTGTGACTGTGAGTTAGCCCTCCCCCCCCCCCCCCCAAAAAAGCCCGTGAGTGAAAATGGTCACTGTCCCTGCTTTAGTGTGGACAGTGACAATATCCTCTCGGTCGCTCCAAGACAGATTTGCAGATCCCGAATTGTACTGCTTGTTGATCGTGAAAGATGAAATGGACCTGGACAGAAGACAGTTGCTGGGTGGCATCTGAATGTGTTTTTGTGCCAAAGTCCATGGTCTCTGTGATGGATTCAGCGAAGACACTGCATAGCTATCTGTGAGGAAGCATCAGTAACGACACAACGGCCGTGTGACACGTTTCCCTGAGGGTGATTCAGCTCACAGGATCCTCAATTGCTGAGGACCCAAGCGGCTGGATCAGACCAAGGGGTCTCCCACGTAACACCTGGCTGTGGCAGATAGACGGTCATTTCCAGAAGGTGGAACTGGACCGCGTTTCGCCACGCATGCTCCGCAACCTGACCTGACCTGAGAAGACACTTCTCGCTACCTATAATGCTAATTAGATGGTTGCAATTTCACGGTCATCTCCCTGAAAAGTTAGATTATTACTTCTGCAAATTTGTTGAAAGTTTCTCCTGGTTCCTGACAAGGGTGAGAACAATAATGCATATATTTTAACCATTAATCATCTACCTGGATGGTAGCAAAATCAGATCATAGCAGCACATCAGATCAGCCAACCAGAATCACAACTACCTATATCTTTCCTCATTTCCATGGAGCTGGTGCACCTGCATCTTCACAAAGCATCATGGTCGTTTTGATGTCATCCCCGAGAAGCGTTAATTTGCAGCATACATTGTTTGTGTTTTTTTTGGGGGAGGGGGCAACTTTCTTTCATTAAACTGCCATCGCAGACCTAAAAAAAACAGATATATATTCTGCTGGGCGAAATATCAAACTTTTCTTTTAGCGCGTCCAGTGCCTTTTGAGTCTTTGCACGGTTACTCTGAAATAGTTTAATTGTTCGAGGTAATTAATTTTAATGTAAATTATAGCTTTGGGTCCCAGCCTTAATGTGAATAAGTGTTGTTATGACTACGTAGCATGCCGGTTGTCTTTAAGCACATTTGTTTTCCTCATTTTAATGACAAAGATATCATGCGGTGGTGCTTTAACTATGACATTGACATGTGGTAGTTATTCAGTCAAGTTTGGAATGATGAAAATGGCACTATATGACACTCTATTATTTCATATGATATAAACGTAGGCTGCTAATGATTAATAATGCGTTTTTGTCAAGATTTACTCTGGCTTCCCAAAGTCAAGGGCAACAATAGAAACAAAGACATAACAAAGAGCCATTGTGTATTTACAAATTAAACGGCACTTCTTCGCCGTTATGGAGTGAGTCAGTCAGGGGGGGGCTGAACGGTGTCTAAAAGACCAATTTAATTCAAATTAAATCCGATCTCCATCTGAAACAATCAAATAGGCATTTGATGTGTTTATCGTCAAATTTAGTTTGCAGCCGCAAAGTTTCTCCCAGCCAGAGAGGAGGATTGAAAGGGAGGTGCGAGAGTTTAGTCTGGGTGTTTTTTTGGCGGAGTAAAAGGTCTGTTGGTTCTCGACCCAAAAGTGCCGTGAAAAGTCACCTTTCCGACTAACAAAATGAGCAGCTGATAACACACCACGGCAGCAGGTGGCGTTGCGGTTAAAGAACTGGATTAGTGACCGGTAAAGAATTACAGGCCGAAGTTACGTACGAGAGTCCATCTGCTCTGCCCCCAAGGATGACTCATAACCCAAGAAGCGTGAATGAAATATGTAAACAGGTTTGGCCAGACTGACGCTCAGTGCACTATGGTGACATCGGGGTTAAAATTCTCTGTCAAACAAATAAATCTCTGCTGGAGACTGTAAGTTTAGTAAAATGTCAATATGTCTTTAAAGTTTAACGCTGTTTTTGTTCTCAGATTTAATGTTATGGGTAAGTGATATTTTGGAACAAGACAAGTAGACATTTTGCTGGAAGTCTACATAACTTTCTATGTTTTGGATGTTGTAATCATATATTTTTGAAAAACCCCTGATAATGCTTTGTAATACTTCAATAGAAACCATGGTTTGGTTTGTTTTAGAATTAGAATCAGAATGTTTATTCGCCAAGTACCAGCTTTACAAAGAATTTTTCTTGGTGCAGGTGTCCGCATAATATTAATCCAATTTAAAAATATAGAAGAAGATAAAAGACACATCATATAAAAACAAAAAAATAGACTATTCACAATCAAACTGAAAATAAAAGGATTTGCAATGCAACATGTTAAGAAGTGCTACGGAAGAGGGTTAGGGCCACCATGAAAATATTATTTGAATTCTGACTTTAATCTCAGAATTCTGACTTTTTTTCTCAGAATTCTGAGGAAAAAAAAGTCATAATTCTGAGAAAAAAGTCAGAATTCTGACATTAAAGTCAGAATTCAAATAATATTTTCATGGTGGCCCTAATCCTCTTACGTAGTAGTGCACTACAATGGTGGAAATAACTATATTTATAACTACTTTATTAATAAAGCTTACTGGACAAAAGCAACATGGTTCTCTAGGAGAGAGCAGCAAGGTTGCTACATTCTATAATGTCTGCAAGCATCGTAAGTCAAAAGTAAAGCACAGATAACTCCAGTGATGTTAACAAAGGACAGAATGATACCAGTGCTTTGGAATCACTGTTGGTACAATGGTGATGTCATTAAACAACAAACCATGTCATATTTGTCTTGGACGGTGCAGGTACAATAAAATACAAATATAACACTACACCAAATTTCCATGCCTGTGTCTGTCAGTCCATATGACAAATATTTGTCTTTCTTAGATTATTTTTTTACCACCTTGAAAAGAATCTGAACCCTGTCCTGTCATTGGTCAATTTTCTCTAATACGACCATTAATCCATAACAGAAAAGCTGAAGAATGGACAGAAGATTCAACGATGTAACATGCGGAGAGCCCAGTGATCACTGCCTAGCCTGTGCACATACGATCTTCTGGACACTGCCCTGAAGTCTCATGGGGGGTGTCCAGAAAACTAGGTATGAGTCTATTATGTTACATCATGTTTAAGAGTTACTGTAACTCCTGTAAATCAAGATCTGCTTCATCTTGTTGAAACACATCCGAATAGAGAAGGTGTGTAGATTCCAATATAGATTTGCCTTGGGCCCACTACCTTTTGCCTTTGATGAGTCTAAATGTAATTCCTCCCAACCCAAGACTCATTTTACGGAATGGAATCATACCAGAAGGCTGTCCGATTCCAACAGGGCTATGAAGAGTGCTGTCCGTCATATCAGACCCATCAGAGTGGCAAGAAGAAACCGGTGTCACAGCTTAGCAAAGGACCAAGAGTGATTTGCTTAATCTGAGGGTGTAGGTGTTTCTCCGGAATACTCACCTCACAAATATTCACCAGGAGCACTTTCAGAAGTCCTGTAGCACATGCTGTGAACTTATTGTCATCTCATGTTAGGTCACGTGTATATGTATGTATGTAATAGTTCTCAGCTCCTTGTTTCGGTGCTACGTTATACCATTAACTTTTTCTTCATGTTCTTAGATTTACAAAGATAAATTCTGAAGAGAACAGAGATAAATCATTAGAGGGGTGTTTGCTGAGGTATGTGTGGTTCAATGGGTTAGTGAACTGAGCCGTTGATCGGAGGGTTGCTGGTTTGAATCCCTAGATCAGCAGAGTGGTTTGCTGGATGGGTTATTGAGTGTGGCCTGTAATCCTTCCCAATTGCTCCGGGAGTTACCTAAGCCTGCTTCCTCAAAAAAATATAATTTCTATCATTCTGGATGAAAGTGTCTACGAAATGTAAATGCATCGTTCTCACCTCTTGTTGTACAAGCTTAAATTGAAAAACTTCATAGAGACGGGAACAACAGACTTGGATTTACTTTCATCCCAAAGTCCCCTTTGTAGTTTCCTGGTATGCTGTGGATGATGCCAACAATTACTTATGACCTGGAGTTATTACTTGGTAAATTGACAGGTTTGCCATGACAACATAAATTTGACACGAGAAAAATCTAGTTGCCTTGTCCTCTCCCACGATTTCTGCATTTTCAAAAGTTTCTACATGGATTCCTTTCAGTATGTCTGAAACTGGTCCCGGAACAGCAGAATTCAAACATCCCAACTGGGATATGTCCATATCTGGTAAGTATCACTGTCTGCATAAATTGGCCGCTGTTGCTCCAGCCCAGTTAAATTTCACCAGTGTCCATCGTGTGACGGCTCTGTGCCAGAACATAAAGCCGCTTCTGTCAGCCTGAACCATCTTTTCGAGCAAACCAGCGTTTCACTGGAGCTGCCGATATGAAAAGGACGGAGGTGCTGTTTTTTCTCTCTCCATCGTTTTTTTCTAGTCCGTGTTTTGACACAGATTGCCACAGTTACAATCCCACATCATCTTCCCTGACAGTAATTTTACATTTGAATCTCCAAATAATTGTGACTGTGTCTGACTAGTCCCCTTTTGGCTGTCTAGCTGTGTTTTGGTCCTTTTCTTCCTCCCTGCACTACTTTTTATTTTTGTCCCCCCTCCCAACCCCACCCCGTATATTGACAGGAACGTAACAGACAAGCAAAGCTTGATATTCAATTTCGGAGCCAAAAAAATCCATTTGCGTTTGCTGCAGCCCGTCCTTGCATTATGTCGCCGCACAGGAGCGTGTCTCCATTGAGCTGACTTTTGCATTTTTTTCCGCCATCCTCCCAGAAAGCCCCTGCCCAAAAGGGAGGTATTCGCAGGAGAGTTGTCCGCAAGTTAAAACTGTTATTATGACAACTCTCCCGCGATGATTCGAGATCGCTCGGAGCCACTTAGTTAATTACGATAAAATTAAATTTGACATGACAGGTATTTTAAACCTTTAAATTATCTTTCGCGACCAGTTTGGAAAGATTATACTATGTTTTTTGTTTTTTTTTCTTTCCTCCAGACATTTTCTGCAACGTGATGAAAGACTGCAGTTGAAGAGCAGCTCCCCCCCCCCGAAAGTATGTTGATTCATAAATGAAAATTCATGCGTAAACAAAATTACTGTAAAAGTGTGGCTCAGTGGCTCATTTGGTAGCACTGTCACCTCACACCTTCTGGGGGTTCAAATCCTGCCGTGTGTGTGTGAGAGAGAGACAGAGAGAGAGAGAGAGAGTTTGCTGGGTTTTCTTCAGGTACTCTGAAGGGTTTGGTGGGTTTTCTTCAGGTACTCTGGTTTCCTTCTGTAATCTAAAGACCTGTGTTTAGGTTAATTGGCTCCTCTTATGCATAATTAAGTATGTATGTATAATTGTGCATGTGTCCTGTGATGGACTGGCACCCTGTCCAGGCTGTACCCCAGTCTTGTACCCTATGCTGCCTGGGATAGACTCCAGGCCCCCTACACATCTCTAGCCAAGATAAGTGGTTGGAAGATGGATTTATAGATGTGTACATTTTTGTGTTTAAAGTACTCAGTACTGATTGCAGAAAGCCTGTGATAAAATGCAGTGTACCTGTGCTTTCTGTCATGCAATACTGTTATACATTTGCTTACTGATTAATGAAAGACTTCTTTATCCTTGATGTTTAGTAAAGTAATTATTAATGTCATGAATTTTTATATAATATAAACAATAATTGGCAGTTTTAAAGTTCAAACCCTGTTTCCATAGCACAGATGTGGCAAATAACGATGCTAAAGGTGTAGAAAGTTCTGGAGTTCAATTCTGATCTTTCTGCTGCTGCATGGTGTTACAGGCTGCGTGTGAGAGTTTGGCTTCTAATTGCATGCGACACATTACTGGCAGAGTTTAAGCAGCGTAGTTTACCGAGATGCTGCCAAGTCAGTGTTTGGGGGTTTACGTCATTCGAGGTGGTTCAGTTTTCTTTCTGTTGATACCGGACCGTTGCCTTGGGCCAGTAACTACACATGTCATTTGTCATTTTTTTTTTCTCCCTGGGAAATACCGTCATGGTTTGTTTTCCCATCGCTGTCTTTTGTGCGTCAGGCCTTGACAGTCGGAGGTGATCGACGCGGCTTGCGGACGGGAAGCCATCAGGACCGGGGACGGCCTTCAACCAGGCTGTGATTTGTGACACGCTGTGCTGTCATGCGCTTGACAATAGTCTTATATAAGCATTTTTTTTGCGCCATGCTGTTTACGAAATTGCCTTTTTTCCCCCCAAAATGGCGGTTTTCGGTAAATATTGTAAGAGCAAAAAAAAAAAGAAAAATTTGCGTGCTAAGTACACAACTCCAGCCATTTACCCAGTCATTTATCTTTGTTAGGAAACCGGGAGACCAAGAGTCATCAGTCCAAAATGAAAAATGTCTCATGTTTGCAGACTACATCCTTTAATGCTTCGTACCTGTATAGTTAGCTGTGTTGCATTATTTGTGAATTAAAAATCCATTGGCTTTTGGTTGAAGCAAACGCAGGGAACAGATTCATCAGGCCACTTTTTATTTAGCTGATGCTTCTAAATATAGCTAGTGTTTGTGCATATTCTTGTATTAATATTTCATTGCTGTTTTTACTTGGTGGTATTAGGATACTGTGCCATGAGATTAGATAGTACTACAGTAACAAAACATCTTAATCATGTTTTGCCTATGGCTGCCATTGCTTTTCTTTTTTTCCTAAGTCATCAACTTACAGTCAGCACCCTTCTGCAGGTTGCTGGTCGCCATGGAGAAACAAATAAACCCAGCCTGTGTCATCCTCGGGTGGAATTGTGGGTAGTAGCCAGTCCCTCCAGGACTGAGGGTTCGATTTCTGCCACAAGCAGGGCGTGTGTAGCTGTCACGCCCTGCCTGAGGTTGTGCAGATGCTCACTTTCTTCCTGCGGCCCAAAGATATGGTGTTTCTAAACTGCCTATACGGTGCGATTAAGGGGTATTATGAGCGCGACTGTGTGCCCAGAATTCCTGCCCAGTGCCCCAGTGCTTTCTGGGATATGGTGGGCCTGCACAGTATAGGTTGTTTTGCTGGTTGTTTCTTCCCCATTTGCTGTCATTCTTGCACTATTGGGATGTCATAAAATGTTCCTTTGCTAAGTTTAATATAAATAAAAATAGTCATTCCCTTCCAAACTGTAAAAACCATCGCTCCCACGAGCAGTTTGTCCAGCTTTATCTGCCATTTTTAAGGTGAACCGTGAAACTGGCACGCCTCTGAACTGTGTTAGGAATAATATAGTTCTACCCCTCCCTGTGCAAATGCACCCATTATAAAAGCTCCCCCAGATGCTGACCAAGTAATATCCAGTCTTTGCAAAGCCCATCTCTCATCTTTTTGGATTACATAGACATTGCAGGAAAAATATCAGCTTTCGTGTGTATAGCTTTTTAAAAGATCTCCCTCTAACATTTCCCCTCTGCATTCCCCTGTTAGGAGAACTGAGCTGCCCCCCCCCTAAAAAAAAAAAAAAAAATCCAGGAGAGTCTTAAGTGGAGCAGAATGGAGCCTCCGCCTTGTGCTGCCTCCTTTTAACATGCTGAGGTATTGTTGCAGGCAGGTGTGAGAGAGGGCGGGGCCCGTCAGCTACCCGATTGGCAGTTGGTTCTACTGCCTGTTTTTATATGGAAATTCGGCCCCTCGTTCTCCACTGGCTCAAACAGATTCCCAGTGATGTCAATATATCCGCCATTATCTGCCTCCAGTGTTGGCCAGCTTGTCTAATCCCGTTTTTTTCTTCTTCTCCTGATTCGCTCAGGAAATCGTGCTTCGTCAGGGGAGAATATAATCGCTTATTGATATGGTATAACTCTGGGCCGAGAGTTAGTGTACAAGGATGACTTGCCATCTGAACAGGCCATCGTCCTCCTAAACAAGGTCCCATGAGAAACACACTGGCACCAATGGGTCCCATCCATGCTTAGTCACACACTGTACTTTATACTCCCATTGACTCCAAGCTCATTTGCACATGTCAAGCCCCACATCTCTTTCATTCATTCACTTATTCTCTGCTGCTTATCCAGGGGCCGGGTCTTGCTGTCTTACCATTATTCATATGCCTGCACTTATTCATTTATTTTTCTGATAGCCGGGGGTGACGCGGTGGTGCCCTGGTTAGCATAGTTACCTTATGCCTCTGCAGACCTCGCTCAGTGTGTGGCTTTTGCATGTCCTCCCCGTGTTGCATGTCCTCCCCGTGTTGCATGTCCTCCCCGTGTTGCATGTCCTCCCCGTGTTGTATGTCCTCCCCGTGTTGCATGTTCTCTCCGTGTTGCTGTGGGGTTTCCTCTGCATTTTCTGGTTTCCCCCCACAATCCATGAAGATGCTGAGGTGAATTGCACTTGACAAATGTTCCATCAGTGTGCATTGTATCTGTGTGTGTGTGTGTATTAGGTTTATTTTACATTGTGGGGACCAAATGTCCCCCACAATGGAATAAAAACCATTTTTTTGACATTGTGGGGACCATTTTCCAGGTCCCCACAAAGATCTATGAATGCAATCCAAAAAGTAAAAATGCAAAAAGTCTTGTATTTTGTTTGGTTACTTATGGTTAAGGTTGGGGCTGGGTAGGGGTTAAGGTCGTCATGCTGGGATTAGAGTTTTTCCCATAGAAATGAATGGAGAGTCCCCACGAAGGTATAATTACACACACGCGTGCGTGTGTGTAATTATACCATAGCTTCTGGGATAGACTCCAGACCCCTGCGACTCTGCATAGGACAAGTTATTAATAATAGATTCTCTTTTCCTACATCTCCTTTTATCTTTATTCTATTTATTGTTTTGTGTATTTTAGTCTTGAATTTCTGTTACATTTAAATTGTATACAAAACTAATCCCCCATACTGGGTGAATGAAAGGATTCTGATATTGTGATTTTCTTGCAGTATTTTCCCCACCTGTTTAGTTGCTGGGGTTTCACAGAGATATGCTCTCTGCTTTACCGAATGGCATCGCATAGTTTCAGAATTAAATCGCTGAAGATACTTCCAGAGGGCCTGATGTGTTAGTTTGAGCAGTCAGATTTTCACAATCACGGGTTGTTTGCTTTCCCCACACTGTGAATCAGTGGATGCATCTCTCCTGTCTCCTCCTTTATCCGGTATCAGCGACATATTTTACCGGAGTCGCTGACTGAAGAGTAAAGATGCAGAGATTGCACGGGAATTATTGCAAAAGAGCATATTATTGACTTTGACTTATGTATCCAACATCCTTCACAGACAGCAGACACCTGACCTGTACTGTGGGAATACAGAAAGGATTACATCGTAGGCCTGCCGAACGATTTATTTGTTCATTTGCATGTTTGCGTAAAGCGTGTTAATCTACTGAATTCCTGTTGCCACGACAATGTAATATGACTACCTAGTCTGTGCTTGTTGTTTGTATGTGAATTATTGATGCTGTGTGTTCCACACTGAAAACGAACCTCCGTCTGTACCTCCAGCGACTGGATACTGCAGGGGCAAATGGTGTCACACGGATACATTTTGTGGAAGTCGGGATCAACCCTTATTCAAAAGTCAGAGCTTGGAATGGGAAATAAATTCAGAAAGCATATGAATCGCCTTTGGATGGCCAATCAGACTGCTCACTTCACAATACACAGGAAAAAACCAAAACACAGAGGGAAAGTGCTCACAGAAAGTCTTCGGACGGTTATTAATTTGGTAAAAATACTGCAAATTTATTGGTTTTATAACAAAAATCATTGCTTTATTCATTTGTTTACAAAAATATCATGTATATCACATTAGAAATAACCAGCAAGTAAAACATTTATTTCAAGCAGCAAATTGAAACCCAAATTATAGTTCTAAAACAACTGAGTTAAAAAGTTCATTGACAAGCAGCCTCACTGGGTGCTTTTTAAATTAGTAACACCTTTGCAATAACAGGAAACACCAAACATTTGTGTTTAGTATCCCTTTGGGAAACAGTGACTACAATTGCAATTCATAAAAGAATGACAAAAACAGAACTGAAAGAATGGGGCAAAAAAATTATGACACTTAGTAAAAAGAAAATGTCTGCACAGAAGATATGTACAGATATGTTAAACGTTGCTTGTCAATGGACTTTTGTTATGAAACCATTAAATTTGCAAAATCTTTACAGAATTAAGTGTGCAGTGTATAATGCGGCTTAGTGAAAATAAGGCTTTGTTGTGAATGGTCTGTTTACGTTGCGAGAGTGTGAGAGTAAACAGACTGGAGATGCTGTTATCTTTGCCATGATAGCAAGCAGTGGTATCTCCGTCTTCTGATAGGCGGATTGTTCCAGGATTAAATTATTAACCTTTGCCCGAAGCCAGGGAATAAATGGGAATTTCTTTATATGTTTTTTTTTTTTATAGACTGAATAACGTTACATTTAGATATATGTTGCTTAGCCAGTGTTTCTGTCCAAAGGGCTTTACAGTTGTACTCATGACTACAACCTGGACCAGTTCCGAGAAAGTACTTTCTTTGAGAGGGCAACATACCCCTCTGGGACATAGGGGGGGCCTTGCCCTTTACCAAAAATGCTATACCTACTACTCCAGGTGTAAATTTGTGCCTCGTAGTGAGAATTGCAAGTGCGGCGTGTTAAAACTGCCGCTTTCAAATTCAGCGATTGATCCAGGACTGCTTAATGCCATTGCAGTGCCTGCCCAAGTGGACGATATCCCAAAAGAATAGAGTGTAATGCAAGGATGGGATGAATGTGCAAAACAGAAAACAGAAGCACATCTAACTGATGACGGCCTGTTTAATAAGGATTTATGCAATGTGTGGGGTGATAAAAGGTTATATGACTTAATGGTAGGAAGTTTGGTGTGACTAGATTCTAGGAAAATACTATTAAGCCTTATGGAAAACGTGAGAGTTTCTAAATTGCCCGTAGGTGTAAATGGTGTGTGAGGGTGCCCTGCGATGGGCTGGCCCCCCATCCTGAGTTGTTCCCTGCCTTGCACCTGTAGCCTCTGGGAAAGGCTCTGGACCCCCCGTGATCCTGGATCGGACAAGCGCTTTCAGAAAATGCATGGATGGATGGATGGATGGATGAATGGATGGATGGATGGATGGAAAAGGTGAGTACTTTAAAGACAACTAAATACAATGTGATGTACTCATAGAAAACTTCTAGTTCATTCATTTGTGGTGTAATACACATGGAACATGTAGATGGAGGTACACAACACTTATACGATCTTGCCTGACTGACAGCTGAAATGATAATGTCGTGTCCGTGAACTGAAAGCGAAGGAGATTACGGTGGAGAGACAGATGAATAAACAAGGCCACTGTGCTTTTGTGGATGGCGCGCTAAGTCGGCTTACCCTCCACGCTTAGGAAGAGTGTGAATGCAAGGCGCACCTATATATGACAAAAAGATTATTGTCGGACGAGTATTTGTGTGGCAACCTATTCCACAAGGTCATTCTCCTCAGGGCTGGCGGGCAACTAAAGGCTTCTGTTTAAAAAGCGTCTGCATCTCTTCGAGGCTGTCAATAGAAAATCCTTGGGGGGGGGGAGTGTCTCAAATGATATAAGCTATTTTTCAACACGTGTAGTCCTTTTTCTTGTTTGGCCTTCGGTTCTGTCTTTTGTTAATTTTTTTTTTTCATTGTTTTCTGCATTTTCTAGACCACTATGTCTTAGTTTATTATAAGTTCTGTCTTAACTGGCAATGTCTCGTCACTTCGGTAAGAAGGTCTTTAGCCACCAGAAGGAACAAAGGTTGATATACCCAAGAATAATGCATTTAACAATTAGAAGGTGCCGGAATAAAATAGCCAGTCAACTGCTAGATGTCCCCCTGTCTTTGCATAGGTAACTGAAAAAATGGTTTAGGGTCATTTCTTGTGACTTGGAGAGAATGAGGTTGTATGTGATCTGAGTATGACTATTAGCCTTTTGAGAATGGCAGGTATAAAGAAAACATCTGCAATGTCCACATCTTTGTCACTTGGAGTGATTGAAGTAGTTGCCGGCGGAGCAGAATTGGCAGTATAATTTAACACCGAGAGTGTTAATATGAAGAATGCGTCTTTTGTGTTAACACCGGCGGTGTTAGAATTAGCAGGGCTGATTTCGCGGCGAGCCTACAGGGGCTACAGTCGCACGGATGCCGAAACATCGACGGGGCTGTGCTGCTGCTGAATCGCTGACCTCGGCGATTCACCACCGATGGTGATTACGCAGGCAGCCGGCCTTCGCAGGCGGGCCATCGGTCAGCGGGGCTCTTTACCCGCTTTACACATCAAACGCCGGCAGGACCGTTGCGCCAGTTCCTGTCCCCGACAGTCACTCTGAAAGACGAGTCGTCTGAAGTCGAGCCGCAGAGTTACAGCTTCAGCCTCAAAACCTCAGATCAGTGGGTAGCCCTGGAGGCATGATTACCATTTAGCACGCCCCCACCCCCCCACCCCAAAAAAAAAAAAAACCCAGCCCTCGCTTCCTGTGGGGGGTCAACTTACCCTTTTTAGCTTCAGGCCTGTGCCCCATGTCCGTATCTCTTTGTAGGATCTTGTTTGCCAAAACAGCTTCTGAATAAGGACAATTATGATTGGGAAGCTTTTTACAGCTTTTTCTCTGTGAGCTACTCTGACCCCCCTCATCCCGGCCCCCACTCCGAAATGTGATCCTAAAAGGGCTCGGGACCAGTGGCTTGCGCTCTGTGTTTCGTTGTTTGCCTTCTTCTCATTAAGCCTTCGCACACGCTCAGTAGAGGCCCCGGGCCCCGGGCCCTTTGTCATCCGAATGTTTGCTCTTCTCCTCTCTTTGGCTTTCAAAAAAACGACAGAAATACAACAGACTGCGCGTCCGGACGGCCCCGCTATTCGTTTGGCCATAAAACAACTGTTAGCCACCACATATCAGCCATTTTCTAACAAATCCCAGGTGTTTTTGTTTCTTGGAGATCTTTTGTCTAGAGCCGCTTCGAGTTGTACCCATTTATACATCCTTCCATGTTCTGTAACCACTTATCCGGGACGGATTCACCGTGAGCCTTGAGCGTCTCCCAGGAAGCACAGGGCATCAGGCAGGGGACACCCATCAAAGGGTGCGCACTCACGCACACAATCGCACACAATAAGGGCAATTTAGTGAACACCCGTTCACCTAACTGCATTTATCTTGGATTCTGGGGGGAAATCGCAGTACCTAAGGCAACCCGTACAAACACAGGAGGATATACAAATGTCAAACAGACACACTCTGCCCGTGGCATAAAATGATAGCGATCTGTTAAAATCTTTTGTACTGTCATCTTTTGGGAATCTCGCTATAGAAATGCCTGCGACTGGTAAGCTGGAGGAAAGGTGCCAAGTTCCCATGTGATGCCCTGGCTGGCCGAGGAGCTGCGTGTCAAGAGGCGACGTGGGCAGGAGCAGGAGCAACGCCTCGCACACGCTGATCTCTGGGAAAACAAGTCTGACATTTACGGCAGAGGTGCATTCTGGGTATCAGGAATGTGTCAGGAATGAAATGTGTTTGTTTGCACAACCTTCGGGGAATGAATCATCATCTTTTGTTTTTTCTTTTTTATTATAACTTAATGCTTTTTTTTTTGAAAGAAAAAATGCCAGAATATTTCCTTCTGGTCTTCCGTCTGTAGCCATACCATGCCATGCTGATAGCTGAAAATCAATCAAACGTAGCATTAATGGGTAAGTGTCAGAGAGATGCGTATATGTGTGTGTACGTGTGTGTCTGTGCGTGTGTGTATGGTTGCGTGTGCGTGCCTGTCTGTGTCGGCCTGTCGCTCTGACTTAATCTGTTCCCTGAAGCTGTACTTATCCGCCATGTGTGCTCCTGTATCGTAGCGGCTCTGCGCGTTTAAATATGCACATGTACGCCGATGGAATAAACCATAACAGAATCAGCAGGACAAGCTGCACTCTGTTTTTACGCCGCACACGGGGCCAGCGGAGTGGCGGATCGTAAAGGGGGGGTCAGCGGGGCTGCTGGCTGGGGTGGGCCCGTCGCGGCGGCCATCTTTTTACGACACCCCCCCCCCCCCCCCCCCCCCTTCGGCCCCCTTTTGCTCTGCGCCGCCTCTGCTTTCAAACTTTCCATTGTGGGGTCTGGGGAGAAGAAGGGGAGGGGGTGATTTCCTATTGAGAGTCAGTCACTATACATTAATTACCACTTCCCCAGTGCGCTGGGGTTTTCGGCGGAGAGGGAGGTGGGATCCATAAAGTGCGGCCTGCTTTGAAAGGGCACACTTCCCTCCCGCCTGCCTTTCGTATGCGGCCTACTGCCAGTCCCTCCCCAGGGCTCCCCTCTTACCCCCTTCCTTTGGCTGGGGGGGGGGGGGGGGGGGGATTTTGGGGGGGGTCATGCAGGCCCTGGTACGCGAGAGTGCCCAGGGCATGTACGGGGATCGTGTCTTTCAATTTGTAAAGCAATACAC
>JABJVO010000044.1:10996808-11008525 GCA_026770805.1 Boulengeromyrus knoepffleri
TTTAGCAAATGGCTGCAATATAACAAAGAGTGAAAAATTGAAGGGGGTCTGAATACTTTCCGTACCCACTGTATATGCGGAGTATTCAGTGTTGTTTTTAGTTTTTTGCCACTTTTTGTAATTTGCTGGTTCACGTTTGAAGGATACGCTGCACTATGTCCACGCAACAAAAAAAAAAATCTGACACTTGAAAACTTTGTTCCAGCTTTTGTGCATGTGTACGTTGTACAGTTTCAGATTGTGGTTGTAACTGACTTTGAGTCATTACGCGATTAGATAAGCGAGATTTGAAGATGCCGTTCAATTAAAGCAGAAGAGAGAGCAGGTGAGACTTTTTCATTCCAACAGATTAGTGAGACAGTACTGATAATTCTTAAACTATCACCAGCAACGGGTGCAAACAGACCCTTTCACCAGGCCCAGCTTCACTCAGAGAAATTAATTTGAACTCTGGGTGTGTGTTTAGTCTTGGTCTTACCCGAGTTTGTCCATTAGGTGGAATTCACTGTTTGTCTTTGGATGGTTATCATGCTAAGCCCGTGTTTGCCTGTGATTTTCACCAGATTGCGCAATGCCGTGCTATTTTCAGAGCGCCGAGAGCTGTTTGCTCGAAATGTAGCCTTTCGCACACAGAGCTGCATCTTTTCTGAGCTGCATTTTTAAGATGTGAGCATAATAACTTTATTAGCCGCTGAGCTGAATTTAGTAAGTAAACACGCAGACAATATACATTTGTGTTTCTTTATATCAGTTGTTTATAGTGTAAATGATATATTCAGCTTCTGCAATTTCATGTGTTTCACACGGTCATGTGTTTATGTGTTCATACATTGTCATGTTAAGGTGACACGGCAAACGTATAGCACCATTTGTTGTGATACGAAATGCGTCTGATAGACTATATTGCCAAATTTGCCGAATTCAAAGATTCAGCTCGTAAAATTGTGTGTGTAGCACACTTTCTAGGTTTTTCACTTAATCTTGGACATGATGTGCGCGCAGAGGCATGTGCTATTCATGCAAATTTATCCTTTCTACATCCCAGTTAAACCAGCATCACTAGGAAATCGGTAATCCCGTAAATTATAAATAAACAGATCACTGTCCTATTAATGACTCTAAATTTGCCAAAAGTCGAAGCTGATCTGTTTGGAAAAGGATGAAGCTGTTTTTTTCCCCCCTAAATGCCCTTTGAAGTCTCTGGCAAACAAGCTGGCTGGATAATTTATTCGAGTGCGGCAGCGGTGTAATTACTTTTGGTTTACTCAGGGGTGGGGCAGCGTTGACACAGCGGAGCGAGACGGCGAGGCGAGGGCCCGGAGCGGGCAGGGTGCAGGGAAGCCCGGCCACAGTGCTTGTTTGACGAGAGATTACGGTGACGGATTGGACAAACACCTCGTACGTGATGGAGCATCCACTGCGAGGGCACACCTGGCGGCCGTTTGCTCAGTGTGCGGCCGGGGGGCCCCCCACTCCTCTCCCGTTGTTTTATTTACCTCCGGCAGGTAAGGGCAGGTCCTGGGACGTCACACGGAAAGCCCTGCTTTCCAAGGTGCGCTTCGCTGGTCCCCGGGCCACACTGTAAGGGGCAAGGCCGGACTTATCCACAGGCTAACCTAGGCTATAGCCCAAGACTCGGAGATGTGGGGGGGGGCATCAAAACATTTTTTCTGGTTGTTACAGTAGCATTTTATGCAGTAGGTAGGGCCCCAAAAAACAATGAGCCAGGAGCCCCCACCCCATCTAAATTCAGCCCTGGGGAGGGGGACTTATCCTGGACCCAGGGTGATTCATTCAGTGGTGAAAGTGAACCCAACAAGTTCAGTGTGTGTGTGTGGGGTTGCATAGATCACATTCGGGGACCAAAATGTCCCCAAAGTGTGGTAAAACCTGAAACTTCCTTACTTTGGGGGACATTTTTCAGGTCCCTGTTTGGATGATCTCAATTTTATAAAAATCTGTGAATGCAATCAAAGAACTAAAAATGCCAAAAGTCTTGTATTTTGTTTGATTACTTGCGGTTAAGGTTAGAGCTGGGTAGGGGTTAAGGTCGTCATGTTGGGATTAGAGTTTTCCCCATAGAAATGAATGGAGAGTCCCCACAAAGTTATAATTACAAACCTGTGCGTGTGTATGTGTATGTGTGTGTGTGAAGAAACATTCCAATGTACCTGTGCAAATAAAGCCTCAGCTCATTATTCTTTTCTCCCCACTGTAATGATACTATGACCCATCTGGTCGTTTCTCTAATATGATCCAATCCCAGACTGGCCTCCTCAGGCAACAGGCGTTCAACTGCTAATGCACAAACGCCGCCATGTAGCAATATGGTGACTGGGTAGCGCACAACTGCCGCCAAATTGCAAAGCTGCGCCTGCTAGAACACAAGCACCGCCGTGTAGCAGTTCTGCGACATTTAGCACACAAGCACCCCTGCTTAGCGCACGAGGCTAGCGCACAAACACCGCCATGCAGCGATGCTGCGACTGTTAGCGCACGAGGCTAGCGCACAAACGCCGCCACGCAGCAATGCTGCAACAGTTAGCACACAATTCTAGCGCACAAGCACTGCCACACAGCAATGCTGTGACTGTTAGCACACGAGGCTAGCGCACAAACACCGCCATGCAGCAATGCTGCGACTGTTAGCACACAAGGCTAGCGCACAAGCACTGCCACACAGCAATGCTGTGACTGTTAGCGCACGAGGCTAGCGCACAAACACCGCCATGCAGTGATGCTGCGACTGTTAGCGCACGAGGCTAGCGCACAAACGCCGCCACGCAGCAATGCTGCAACAGTTAGCACACAAGGCTAGCGCACAAGCACTGCCACACAGCAATGCTGTGACTGTTAGCACACAAGCACGGCCACGTAGCAACGCTGCCACTTTGTTTTTAAGGAACAGCTGTGGGGCAACTTGTTAGGGAGCGATTAGCTAGGTCTTAAGCCATTGTCCCATCTATCATTTGAAGCTCTGCTCATGTGACACATGGGTCCGGATATGTCTCACATCGCTAAAGGCCCCAACCAAAATACAGCCGCACTCCAAAACAAAACGGGACGATGGTTTCACCATTGCACCCTGTTAAAAAAAAAGGGGGGTGGGGGGGGGAACCAGGCAACAAGTATATTCTGATACTTAGAACGCTGCAGTAATGAGACAGGTGTAGCAACCTGTCTTAGATTCCATCCTCCAGGTATGGCCTGGGGATGACTGATCTTATCCAGAAAGAAGGACCGCTCCTTTCCAACGGCTTGTGGGGAATATTACATTACAGATAGGGCTCTTTCCCCAGAACATGAAACGAATCTTCCCATCTTCTTCTTCTAAGTCTTTATAATTGGGCAGTGTGTGAATAACCATATTTAAAGCTAATTAAGCTCATCCTGTCATTAGAAGGGCTTAGTAGTTACACAGACTGATTTAAATCCGTGGTACTTTATCCTAAAACACAGAAATAAGCAGATCGATCCACTGCTAGGAGCTCAGCTTGTCAGAACTTTCAGCACCGATTCTGTATCGACGGTCCTTTCCTTAGGTCTCTACACAGGGCTGGACTGGTGTAGCGGGAGTTTTCCCAGTGGGCAGGCAAAATTTGTTGTGGGGATCTCCCACTTCGGCAGAAATTACCGTAGAGGACCGTAAAGTCCAGGGACGATTTTTAATCCCCGTCCAGCTGTGTCTGTACAGAATCCATTCAAATATCCTCTCATTTGTATATGTAAATACAGTCTCGTCATACTTAATGAGATTGTTTTAGTTTAAACAACTTTACACATAACAATATACACCAAAGCAGAGCAGAACAGATTTTATTCTGATGGTGTAAATAGCACCATAAATCTTGGTGATGTTCCACAATTTTGCTGCTAATTGCCAGTTAGTCTCTGATATATGCTATATATGCTCATCTTGGTGTTGGGGTTGGGGTTAGGGTTAGGGTTGGGGTTAGGGTTGGGGCGGGGGGGCTGGATTCGTGTTGGTTTGCAGATTTACAATGAGTCCTGTCAAGTAAACTATACTGTAGTTAGAGATATATTAGTAATAATATTAGACTACTGTTAGAATATATATAGTATGCAGCATTACTGGCTTGCTTACCATACTGCACCTCCCCGTCATGTGACAGGGGAAGTCTGAGGTCAGGTGTTCCCATTGGCTGGTAGTGATGAGCATCCCGGGTATTGTACGGCCCCATTGGAAGGGACACTAAGCAGAGCTTCCAAATCCTCCCCACCCACCCACAGGCAACAGAGACCTGCTAGTATCACCACGCAGAGGGTGGAAGGATGGGGTGCATGAAAGCCCCTTTGTGCCCCCCTCCCCTCCTGCCCCCCCCCCCCCTGGCCTGGAGCATCTCATAGCTCACATTTTTGTTCTCGTTAGTCCAGACCCCAGGAACGGTTCCCACTAAGGACAGGCCTGGAAACAGGGGCCAGCTCTCTCCCACTGGGTGCTTCCAGCACTGGGAGGTCAACACTGTCATCACAGTAATTGCCTGATATTAAGCACTTTCCAGAAACCGGTCCCGTTAAACATTTAAAGGTTCTTCGGTCTTGGCACGCTTACCAGTCACCCATTCCAGCAACCCTTATTTGTAATCTAGCGCATAGATACCAATTCTGAAATGGGAGTGCAATCATTTTATTTAATCATTATTAGATCTTCTTGACCCAAGAGTCTAAGATCCAGGAAGGAAGCAAACGATATAATAGTAACTGGGAACTGATGAACTGGTTAAACTAAACTAAGCTAAATTAAGTCAAACTAAACTAAACTAAACTTTAAACTCAAAAATGTATTCCCTTTTCCCCACAGACAGGATTTATTGGCCTGTATTTGTATCACCAAATGACTTTCAACAGTTTGAGTTCTTCTAAAACATTCATTCACCATCTGCTTATGGTATTATCTCTGCTGTTGATTGAACACTTTGGTAACTTGTTGGTTAAGTGCAGAAAAGGTCTCTCTCCCTTTTCCATCCGAGGTGCCAGGAATCGGGGAGCGTAAGCCAGAGAATTCTGATGGCCTCCCGCCATATCCCGATTCTTGCCTCCTCTTCATGACTTTGCCTCGGCCAAACCTCCTCTGAGTGGTCCGAAAGTGCCAGGCTGGCTAACCCTTCCCATTCATCAGTCCACCAGCCCAGTGTCTCCAACTGGGAAATCAACACTCACACCCAGTGGGAATGCTGGAGCAGAGGTACTTGCACCCCAGCAAAGGTGATCAGTGTTTGGGGAGGTATGCTGTGTGGAGGGAGGAGGGGGGCTGTTGTTTAGGCAGTGGAATCATCTAGGAATGTTGCACTGAAAACAAAGGCATGTGACTGAGTATGAATGTCCAATCAGCTCTACCAAGACATATTGACTTCTCCTTATGACAATGTTCCATGTTCTTTTCACCATCGCTGCCAGCTTAGAACTTTTGCCATTGCCACCAATGCTACCCCCCCCCCCCCACCCAAACAGGGTGAAATTGGAAATGGGTGAAAACGCAAACGTACCTTTACCTCTATAGCATCCTATTCAGCTTCCTGTTGCAGAGCCGGGAACCAGCCGGCGTCGCCCTGTGTCTGAGTCACTTTTCTTTCCTGAGGTTCAGTCTCAATGATGCACTGTTAGGAACATAGTGTACAATACACTGTAAGCACACAGTGCAGAGTTCCCAAGAAAACCTCCCTCTGCGGATGGTAATCAACAGGACCAAGATTGAGAATTACCTATTAATTATTAATTCATTATTTTGGCACATGTCAACACTGGACATAAATCCTGCCTTCCTGCCACATTAAGATGCACCATCAGGCAGTGAGGCAGCACACTTGTTACCCGCTCTGTGATTTGTCTTTCTTGTTCACCCTGTACCCAATCTGACAAGACAGCCCCCAGCCCCGATAGCCACACTCACTTCTTAATCCACTAACGACGATGGCGGTGTGATTTCATGGACGTTGTGGGCTCAGACAGCCGGGGCAGCTGTAGGAAATGGGCAAGCTCAGTACCGGACAGCCGATGTATGCGTGTGTTTACATGAAAGAACCTGGAGCGGGAAGATTTGCCGTAAATTGAGGCAGCTTGTTCCGCCGGGATCCGCGATGCACCAAGCCGACGAGCGCGACTTGTCCCTGAGCTCGGAGCTGGTACCTCAAGGAGGAGTATCACAGGTTCGAAAAGCCGGCAACCTGACAGGTATTTGGCCCCTGGGGGGGAAATGGCGGTGGTTCAGACAGATCGGGTGTTTGGCGAAAAAAGGCGCACAGCCGGCGAGCATCTGTCACGTGCGAAGCGCGCAGTTTCCCAGCGGCCTTGGCGACATGGCAGGTGCCGCCCAGTCCCCGGGGCTGAGCAGTGCCCGAACGGCGCCATAACTGCGCGGTAATTTGCCGACCCCTGAAACCGCCAGGGGCGAAACCGCGCACGGGGTGAGTGGGGAGCACAAAGAGGCTGCGACAGGTGGGCCACGAGCGAGACGTCACAGACAACAAAAACGCAGCCCAGATGGTACTTCAGGGAAGACGTGTTGTCAACCGAAGTTGTTCACGCCGAGTATTTCTGGGGTGTGTTTTGTCTGGGGGGGAAAGGTATACTGTTGTAAATCATTGTGGTGGCTTAAACACAAATCGGTTTCTCCTGAAAAGATAACAAACTGGGTCTGTTATTCCTTTACAGAATGGCAGCGTGCTGACAGGGATCACGATGGAGATACCGAGGATTGACTCGAGCCCCTAACTGGTCATGGGATGAGCCGGAACAGGCCAGGCTGTGGAGGGGTGGTGGGGGGGGGATCTCATGCAGGTTTGTTGGGGCTTTTGACCCCTATGCTGGCCTTGATCCCGGCAAATGGGGGCTCCCGGACAGCCACGGATCACCACCCAGTGACACATGACCAGCCACGGTTCATTTTTGTGGGACAATGACCCAACACCTCCCTTCCCCGGGCCCCAGCCTGGTCCTCATCCCGTTACAGGCCGAAATGCAGTAATGATTGTTTGTTTTTCTGGCCGGCTCTCTGCCTGACCTTTCAGGTTGGGCTTATGGGACACGCAGCACTGACCTGGAAGCTCAGGCTTAATCTGCTGACTCCGGAATGTCACCGAAAGAGAGCCGGGGAATCAGCCGGTGTCAGCCTGGGGCCTCTGGGGGTGGTGGGGGTTTCCATGCATTAAAAAAAAACACACACTGTGACTGGGCCAGTTTTATTACCTGAAGTTCAGTCTCAGTTATACATTGTAAACACACAGTACAAAGTTCCCATGAAAGCGTCTCTCTGATGATAAAAGATGGTGATCAAGACCAAGACCAAGATTACGAATATTACCTCTTCCATCTTAAGAATATTTCATTGTAAATTGTGTTGTATTTTTAGTACATATGAGCAAAACAAAAATCGACGCAAATAAATAGAATGATTGGTGTTTGACGCTTTGATGGTTGACCAGTGCTTGAAATGGAGAAATAAAGCAATGATTTACTCTTGAAAACACATGGCTTTTGGTTTTGACCAGGTCATAACCAATCCTCATCCAAATCCTTGGCTCTGGAAGTAGCAGTGTGCTTGACTTCATCTCTTTTGAGGGGTCTTGTGAGGTTCCTATTCATTGATGACAGCGGAAGGTCAAGTCATGGAGGCCTCTACTTATCCTTAATGCAACCCTCCTCCTATTGGTTGGTATCAGCCAAATATGGTTGGGGTCAATTTAAGCAAAATCATCCTCAGGTATTTACTCAGCTAATTGGGGTCCATCTACCCACAAGGTAAAGGGAGGGACTCAACTTGGCCACAGGCCATCAGTCAGCCCAGACATATATCTCATGATCTGACAGAAACCCAACCTGGAGATGTATGAAGACATAACTATAGTTATACTCATCACATAAGAGATGTATGGTCACTGTCAGCTTTGACGTACACTATATAGACAAAAATATTGGGACACCTGGCCATTACACCTACGGGAACTTTTATGACGTCTCATTCTAAATCCATAGGCATCAAAGTGGAGTTGGGCCCCCTTTGCAGCTATAACAGCTGCCACTCTTCTTGGGAGGCTTTCCGCGAGATTTTGGAGTGTTGGACATGAAGGCCTGGCTTGCAGTCTCCATTCTAGTTCATCCCAAAGGTGTTGGATGGGATTGAGGTGTATCGAGGGGTATGTGTGGTCCTATCAAGTTCTTCCACAGGAAACTCACCCAACCATGTCTCTATGGACTTTGCTGTGGTACAGTCATGCTGGAACAGAAACTGTCCCACAGAATTGGAGGCATATAATTGTGCCTCATGCATTAAGCATTCCCTTCACTGGACTAATGGGGTCTAGCCCAACCCCTGCAAAGCAACCTCATGCCATTATCCTTCCTCCACCAAACTTTACAGTTGGCACAATGCAGTCAGGCAGGTAACACTGTCCTGGCATCCGCCAAACCCAGACTCGTCCATCAGACTGCCAGACAGAGAAGAGTAATTCGTTACTCCACAGAACGCATTTCCACTGCTCCGGAGTCCAATGCTTTATACCACTCCATCCCATGCTTGGCATTGAGCTTGGTGATGTGAGGCTTGCATGCAGCTGCTTAGCATGGGAGCCCATTCCATGAAGCTCTCGACACACAGTTTTTGAGCTGGGGCTAATGGCAGATGAAATTAGGAACTGGAAGGTTGAGTCAACAGAGTGTTGGCAACTTTATGTACTATGCACTTCAGCACTCGATGACCCCGCTCTGTTACTTTACGTGGTTTGCCACTTCATGGCTGAGTTTCTGTTGTTCCTAAATGCTTCCACGTCACAATAATACCCCCTACAATTAACACACACAGAATATCTAGCATGGAAGAAATTTCATGAACTGACATACTGCAAAAGTAGCATCCTATGACAGTATCATGTTTGAATTCAGAACGACTCTTTCTTTCACAAATGTTTGTGAACCTGACTGCATGGGTATGTTTGGAACTGGAAAAGTTTCTTTGATTTTATACACCTGTGGCAACGGGTCTGAATGAAACACCTGAATTCAACGATTATGAGGTGTGTCCCAATACCTCTGCTTATATAGAGCAGGGGTGGCCAATCTTATCCGCAAAGGGCCGGTGTGTATGCGGGTTTTCGCTGCAACTCCTTAATTAGATTACTAATTAGAGGACTGATTGGCTAAAGAGTCCTCACACCTGGGTTTGAACGACTGACGTACAGGTTATCCCAAAAACCTGCATACACACCGGCCCTTTGCAGATAAGATTGGCCACCCCTGGTATAGAGTATCTCATGATCTGACAGAAACCCAACCAGGTACCATGAAGATATAACTATCTGACACCATCCTGCCCCACATCCTGCCACGCTCTACACAAACCCCCAAAACATACAACAGACATGGTCACTGCCGGCTTTGACTTCCATCCATAAATTTTTAGGTATTCTCTTGTCCTATTCAGGGTCACAGGGAGTCCAGAGCCTATCCCATAAGGTACAAGCACAAGGCAAAGAATAACCCAGGTTGGGGTGCCAACGCATCACAGGGCACACGCACCTATGGGCAGTCGGGTAACTCCAATTAACTTTACAGTGTTTTTGGACTGCGTGGGGAAACCCCACGACAAGATGCAAGATCCACACACACGGGGCCAGATCAGACACTTGGGCTCTGGTCCAAGAGGTGTGAGACGACAGTACTAACCACCGTGCCAGCATGTCACCCCACTCTTTTGGCTTGTGTGACATTTCACTCTATTTGTGTATCACATGATGCAAGTATAACATATGGGAAAAAGAAACTCGCTTGATGTCAATATGTTTCTCGGTGAAGATGATGATTGCGAGGAGCACAGTCACCACACATTTCTGGGGCTGGGTGTTTGAATGCCGTACCTGCTCTGAAAGTGTGGAGTGATGCAGGTTACCACCCAGAGTTCAAATATATGCAGGTAGACTAACTGAAATCTCTAAATAGACCGTGGTATGTGTGGCACTGTGTGTCCTGTACTGGAAAAGGGTTTGGAAGTCAGATTGGTTGGAAAATGAAGGTAACTGATGGCTGACTCTGCTCTTGTAGACCATCCATCTTCTACTGTAGATGAGATACCAGCCCACTGCAACTCTTGCAGTTCATTCATTTTTTTGCGATTTCGTCAATGACCTTGTTGTAATTTTCTTTCACTGAATTCATTATAGCTTGATTCAGGTACTTTAATAGTTAGCATGTTGTCAAAAAGCACTAAACAATTAGTGAAAATGTGACGATGGAAGGTGTTTGTAAATAAATTTCTTCTTAATTGATAACTTAATGCTTTTCATTTCGGGGGGAAATGAGATTTGACTGTTTAGGCAAGCCACTTCTGTCTGTTGGGAGGCACTAATGAAAAAATGGATTCAGTTCTTGTTCAAGTGGGCTGGAATTAAATTACATCAAGGGACTGGAATTAAATTACATCAAGGTCCTAAATCAGTAAGGGGGTCCAAATGAAGTTGGAGTGCAGGTAAATAGAGGCTGTAATCAATAAGGAGTCCCTGGGATCTTCTAGTTCCCTGATTTAATGAAGGATTAGTAGCCAATATCAGCATTTCACGGCTCACACGCGACAGGGACATCCCACAAAAGTCCCTGAATGGCTGTGGAGTCCAACTAACAAGGATGCTTAAACAAACAGCACCTTGTGTGAAGGTTGCCTCAGTGTGATAAAGGCAGCGTTAAGCAGGAACTGTGCCGGCTGACCGTTACGTCGGCGGACCGTCAAATGTTCATGACCGCGCCACTTTTAGGAAAGGAGGGAGATGAAGTGAGGCGACCATGCCCCCCTTGGATCATCACGCACACACACACACTCACAGACACACTCTCACACACACACACACACACACACCCCCCGCTTGCTCTCACCAGAGTGATGCCAATCGTGCCTGGGGGCTCTCTGCTTGCTTTTGTGAGTCCAGTGCCGAGGTCCCGTTTGGGGGCCTTTGTCCTCAGTTAATCAGGCGTAGCAAACGGAGGGACCTCCTGCTCATTGCGTATTCTCACTTTGTGGTACTGGGGTGGGGGCATCATGGGAAGTTCCCGCCGCACTGGCCTGGGGGATTGATAACGAGCAGCCTGGACACCTTGTGAACCCCACCTCCCCCCGCACCCCTGCTGCTTGTCCCCCCAGTCAGCGCCACCGCAAAGCAGCCGCATTTCGGAGCCTGCGATGGATTTTCCGACCGTTTTTGGCCCTCAGCACCCTTTCCTGGCCTCTGTACATTACGTTTTATGTACGTTGAATTGAACTGAATTGAATTGAATTCCTTTATTGTCATTGTGCACAGTACAGATGTTTAACTGACATCACCCGACCCACAGTCCTTTGCTGCCACTCAACAAACACACATTGAAAAACTCAATCAAACCTCAAATCAAAAGGGCAGCAAGTGTGGAGCCTGAAAGACAACCAGGATCTGCTAGCTGTGTGGGAAATCATGTAGTCCGTCAACATATAGCAGATCAAATACCAAACATTATAGCAAATATTAAAGCTACTATGTACTGCGAAAAATTACTTAGTCTCTGGCTTTGTTTTAAGTATTACCGTATTGGCTCGAATATAAGACTCAGTTTTTGTTCTAAAAATACCTCTTAGAAAGGGGGGGTCGTCTTATATTCGCAGCCGTCTTATTCGCGTTTTGACTTAGCCTAAATGAATCGGCCACCGTCCCTCACAACAATGCCACAACACTTAAATAATG
>JABJVO010000044.1:11009577-11020854 GCA_026770805.1 Boulengeromyrus knoepffleri
TGGGGTTGTTGTTCTTTCTGCGGGGGGGGGGGGGGGGGGGGGGCGGGGGGGGGGGGGGGGGGGGCGGGGGGGGGGGGGGGCTGCGCTTCCTTCCCCACAGGGTCCCGCCACTGCCCCCACCCTCCTCGATGTCCCTGCCCCCGGAGCTCCATGCTGTGATTCTTTTTTAGTGGGGGTCCTGAAACCCTCCCATCCAGGACGCCCTTGTCAAACTCTTCAGCGCTTAGAGGCATGTGATGAGAAATAGGCTGTCACCACAGCGATCCTGCTCTGCTGCTAAGAGGACGTGGGACCAGACTTCCATGGCCACTGTTGTTGGACCTGTTGTCACCATTCTTAACCTAACCCGCCGAAGTGAATATCCAAAAATGAGTAAAATAGCACTTTTTCTATGACATGAGAACAGAAATATTTTCAGTTCCATTCGCTTCACGGCTTTTACGTGAATTAATTCCCGCTATCGAGAAACTATGTGTCCTTTTCTGGTCAGCACAACAGGGAGTTTTACTTTATGCTGTGAACTCTGTCGTATATCACGCACATGTTATTTCATCACGTGACTATGCTGGTGGCTGCCATGAGCAAGTGTTGACTTTGCGGGGTATAAATGAACAAAAGGTGCGTAAATGCAGCCACGTTTGGTTTCAAATCAATCTGCATGCACATGCAGCCTCTGCAAAGTCAATAAAATTATTATTGATGGTCTGAAAACAAGGATGTGCATGTCCAGTGGACTGCTATTGTTAGAAAGCCCTGTCAACTGCGGCCTGAAACACATCAATCACCTTCACACTTTTCCTCATACGTTCCCTGTTTGTGTTCCTGAAATAGCAACATGGCAGCGGGTAAAAAGGATTCTGCAACCTAGCCACCGTTCTTTGTAAATTTCCTTAAGAAGTGACAAGCACAAGAATTTCAATCCACGAAAACCATGGAAATGTACTTTTTAGAATTAAGATTGTTTATAAGGAAACTGTTTGTCTTTAAATCAGTATAGTATGATATATTTTCATATATATTCACATTACTGCCCTAGATAAGCAGTACAGATGATTGTTAGATATATATACTAAAATGAGATGTGGTGTTTAGAAAGAATCAAATAAATGCGATATCTCAAATTAGGCCTAATACACCCTGGGAAAATGCCCAAAACTGCTAAAATTTGCACAATTCACAAAGTAACAGGCAGTTAGGGACAGTAGAGAGCGGGAACTATGTGTCACCTCTGTGTCACATTCCAGAGGGGACCGAGACAGCGAGTGCAAGAGTGCCACCCCCCAAAATCCCGTCCCATACAGCACTCGTCACTCGTGGCAACGGCACGAGTGGCACAATGGCACATGACAGTCAAATGACACCCTGCCCCCCCCCCCTCCCGGCAAACTCCCCCACCACCTGAATAACTCCAGCTGTCTGTTTGCTCCCAGTTTCATGCAGCCTGGGAATGTACAGTATCCCTTTAGTTCTGAAAGGGAGATGGCGGGGTGAAAGGGAAAGGGTCGAAGGTCGCGTCAGGAGTCCCATGATGCCTTGCACCTGGCTTGCAAAGGAGGATGCGACAATGGAGGAGAATGTGGGACAGAGGTGTGTGCTCCAAGGAGCAGGGAACAGCGAGGCAGTGAAAGCGCGACTTAAAGGACTTCCCCCGTGGCCGCCAGCGGCGGCGGCTTCTCTCGAGACGTCTCAAACACCCCCTTCACATCCTCCGTGAAAGCTGTTACTTCAAAGTGACAAACTTTCCGTGGGAGACGCTTCTGAAGACAAAAGGATCGATCCGCTGATTGATGATTGATTGACAAACACTAAATGGGACCCACTTCCTTCTTCTTCTCAGCAGATGGTCTTTCTCGCGTAACGCTCGCCGCGGATAAAATTTAGAACGACGAATGCAAATGAATAGGTGCCTAAATGAAACCTTTTAAGCTTCCGGATTTGCACACCGCGTTCTTTATGCTACTCAAATTAAATCCAGGCAAAGTAATTAACACTTCCCAAACAAAGAGTATCGCATCGATAAGTTATGGTTCTGCATTCGGAATTGACGTTGTTAATCAAAAATCTAATAATTTGGTGATAAAACACTAAATGGGGCAAAGCAAAAATGTAGTCCTCTCGCGGACCAGCTCTTTTAACCTACTTTCCGCTGGTTACTTTATTGGTTCGGAATTGGGTTAAACCAGGCAGTGACTGATGGTGCGTGATAAGCCCATGATTCGCGGGTTTGGAAAACTCATTTCCCCCCCCTCACCAAAAAAGCATTTCATCGCATTGCTCTTTTCACATGGATACTAAAATTGTCGTTTTCAATTAGGAAACAGACAGAATATGTGGCTGAAAAAAAAACATATTTTTGTCATTTTTTTTTTAAGTGTCCCACACACTCCAAATGGGAATAGACACTGTCACTTGCTCCAACCCTGCAAGGTGACCTATTCTCTTTAACATATCAAACATATTCAAAAATTCATAATGTTATTCTTAACTGCTCATTATTTGGTAATAACAGTTTAAGCATTCTTTATTAAATTTACAAGACAATGCAACAACAACACTATTCATACAAAACAATTATATGTTCATATAATTAGAAAAGGAGTGAATGACATCGCATCTGTGCCGTACGTGTATCACAGACGTGGTCATCACAGTAAGTTCGTCTTCTGTTTACACTCAAAGCTTCAAGCAGAAAAGTGCAAAAGGCCACACTTTCTGATTTCTGGGGTGTTTAAATCTGTAATTATCGCAGAGCAGTCCGGATGCCCAAAGAGCACAAAGCGAGCTGCAATCAGGCATCGACACCGGGTCAGAACTGAACCGCATGTCCTGGCAGCAAGGTCCAATAAAGCTTTCCTAGGAACAGTAACTGCATGATCTTTTACCAGGTTTATATGGGGGAAAAAAACGACTGTCCCATAACCTAGACGTACAGCACAGTCTATGGAACCTGCCACAACATTAGGACACACACTTCAGTTTTTCAAAATTGATCTTTTTTTTTTTCTTTTTTTTTTTAAATAAAAGAATCTTATGTATTGTCCTGTGAATGGGTGTAATTGTCATGTCGCCGTCTCCCTCCCGACCGAAGCCAAAAAACCAACCCCTGTAGGAATCTGTGAGTAGAACTGTATCATCACAAAGAATTTCAGAGGCTGACTGGACAGCAGTAAATTGGGAGGCTTGAGTCCCGGAGAATGAGCGGCCTTGTCTGGGGCTGCACACTGCAGCTGCCTCTCTGTCGCCCCCCGCCCCCCCGCAGTTTATTACACACGGCTGTGTCATGAATGGACGCCGCTGTTTTACAGTATGTCACAATTACAGGACTTATCTCCCAACCCCCCCCCCGACGCGGCCCGGTCTCCTGCGAGGTCCTCGCGCCGTAATTCTTCCAGAGAGGGCCCAGCATAAAGGGGAACTGTTTGGGAGGTCGGCCCGGTCTACAAAGTCCTGCCTTCAGGGCCCATCCATGTCGTCCCTGGTTGTATTCTTTGGCACCAGGGGGTACAGAAACACAGATTGTTCCCCCTTCTTCAGTTGGTCAAAATTATGGAATGGCAGAAACTACTGTATACAGGACGGTTTATAGGTTCAAGTAGGGTTAGCCTGTTTTTTTTTCTTTTTTACAAGCAACACTGGGGACCCTGAAGGAGACCATTATTGCCCACGTCTCCATATCAACCCATGAACTTGCTTTAACAATTTCAAGAAGTAGAAGCAGCAAGAAAGGCTGTATTTCTTGCTATGGTGAGGCTCTGCATGCGTGGATTTCCATATTCAGCATCTACTAATTTGGTGCTACAGCGCAAACGTTCCATATCGTCGTGTTATTCCGTTTCAGTTGCAGTCTTTCATGGCGGATGTTTTCTCCAGGAAATTTGCCATGCGGAAGCTCGAAATCACAGCTGTAATTGTGGGAGCAGACAGTGATACTCGTGGAGTTATATACTTCCTGCCAACCTACCATTCCAGGTCAAATTATTATGCTAGATGCCACAGTTTACATAAAAGCAATACACCGCAAAGCCGTTTTTAGTGTATTTAAATCAGAAATTGTTGTCTGTACCTGAATGTTTGAAATGTGCTCGAATGAAAGGAGTTTTTATTTACTTTTCAAACTTTCTCCCTTCTATTTGGATCTTACCATGTCTGTATGCATTGACGAAAATATTATGTTTCAGCTAACAATTTGGGAATGCGATGACACAGAATCAATGCATTTTGACATGTTTGTTGTTCTGCTTTTTTCATCTGAATTTCAAGCATTAAACATTTCATTTCTCTTGTAGGCATTTCAGTAACTGTCAGAGGCTTTTGACGAACGAGGCATTTATGTTGACCGTTTTCTATTTTTTTTTGCTGCCTGCATATCGGCAGGGACATCTGGCAGGGCAAACTTCATGATGCAACAAGGTCTTAAAAAGGTGATTGTATCAGCATATCCTATTGGAAAGTGTACGGCATATAGAAGAGAAGCATACGACTCGAAAACCAGAGGATCCAAATCGAAGAAAGCACAGAATTCCCATTTACGTGCTTGTCAGGAAACATCAACTAGCTGACACTTAATAATAATACCACAACAAATCATGTGATTTAGAATGTTGTCTTATTATTTATAACATTGAAAAATTACATTGGCCTGCAGATTAATAAAGTAAATATCTAAAGAATAGTCAAATTTAAGAACACAGTTATATATAGTAAAAGGTACTTTTCAAATAAATTGAAGCCTAACAGTGCGTGTGATTTAGCCAGATAAAACGGGCTGCTTCTGGTGTTTTTGACTCAGCGAAAGGGGGCCGCGTTAAACCTTAACCCCCCCCCCCACCCATCTGTCCCCTTTTGTTGGCTCACGTGCTGACATCACACACCGCTGATGGGGCTAAAATCCCCCGCTTTTCCAACGGCCGCAGTTTTGAATGAAACCCACCCTGAAAGAGACTGACGTCAGAAACAGCAGCAGCCCCGTCGTCACCCAGCATCGGCCTTCCAGAAAATCCTACGGCCGCGTGTATTTTTTCCCAGAGGCCTTTGCTACATCTACCGTTTCCCCCAAATTCCCTACTCACGTGAATGTAGAAAATTCTGCTTTGTGATTACATGAGAAACGCATGTTCAACATGCGTAACATTTCACAGGTATGTTCTTGGCCACCTGTTGCACAGGTTATACGGGAATTCTTTAAAGAATCAGGGGGCGAGAATAATACTCAGGAACATTGCTGGTCGAGAACACAAAAATGTGTGTAAACGTTCCATACATGACGGTTTATCGCACATGAGCTTGAACTGATATATTTTATTGATATATGGCGTTTTTTGTGTTGACTCAATGTCTGACACATACGGTGTGCATTAAAAGGCCCCCCCCCCCCCCAATTCTTACTGGAATGTTTCCACAGGTGTTGCAATCTGCAGAGGGCAATGGTACAGCGAGACAGGTTACAAATTCCCTGTTACCTGAGAAGCGATACAATGTATCGTTGTCAATATTCTGCTTAAGAAGTGTATTTACTAATGACATAAGCTACATGTGGGAGTATCCCTCTCCCACAATGCTAAAAGACTGCTCTTTCCTTCTGGAAGGCCAAGAGGCCACTGACACCAGGAAGAAACTAATTTATCTCAAATTGTTTCCATTTCTTTTTTAAATCATTGTTTCACTGAAACTTTTATCCCATGCAACCTATAATATTTTATGCATGTGTGATCCTCCTGAATTATTGAAATGTATCTTGTTAAAAGGCACAACACTGGAAACTCCCCTAGGACTCCAAACAGCAACCTTCAGTTTGCATATCCATTTGCTACATGGTAATACCAGCTGCCTAGTGGGGTTTCAAGTTTAAATTTTTGAATATCATCTGAATGAAACTACATAAAATATACAGCTCCGAAAAAAAAGATTAGGGGCCACAGCACAATTTTTTGTTTCACTCATTTCTCGATTTATGGGTGTGCGTCTGTGAATAATATATATTTTTTGCAAACTGCAGCCTGGTTCTTTTCTGTTTCTCATCAATGAAGGGCTTCTTCCTTGCTTTGTGGGACTTCAGTCCTGCTTCTAGGAGCCTGATATGAACTGTCCTAGCAGTGCACTTCATACCACTTAATGTTTCCCACTCCTTTTGGTGTCATCATCCGATTCATGAGAGACTGTCAGATAGGTTAACGGTCATCTCTAGCATTAGAAAGTTGCTTCTACCCTTTACCTGGCTGGTTTCTGGTCATTTCCGGTGTCTCCTGCTTCACCTTATTCTTGTGCTGCTGTCTTAGAAATTTTTAACCTGGAAGCAACCTGCTGCTCAGCGTAGCCTTGAGCCAACAGAATCAGGATTAAACCAGGATTTAAAAATGCAGATTTTTTCCAGAGCAGCATTTTCTCAATAGAAAATTGGTACATTATTCTGGACCTCTTCAACAGAAACATTTATCTATGTTCACATGACTAGTACACCACATGACCAGTGTGGCATCAGAAATGGTCACATTTTGTCCATTTACATGACATGCTACATCAGTTATGTGCTATTGTCGTGGAAAACATATCGCATCTCCATCACACTTTACAGACCTTGGCCTGTCATGACTGTACAGCCATTTTGTCTTTATCTATATCTACGTCCGGTTCCGGGAATGCACAATGCTGGAATAACACAGTTCTTGGGCAATCCTGGACCACAGTCGGAGTGCAACTGGACTCTGCAAAGAAATGACAGCACCCCGTTTAAGAATATCCACCATGCCCCAATGACTCTGTGGACAGTGCTAAGCTCTACCGGCTGTGGGAGGGGCTTCTGAGGCAGGACATACAGAAGATCGCAGGAGACATTGTCAATTTCAGTGCTACTTCATTAGCGTGATACTTTAATTAAGGTATAGTAGACTCATCTTTTTTTTTAATAAATAAAAGACAAAACTCTCATTATTTGCTTCTTAGCTCACTGCTCACCCTAGCTTAAAAATCTCTGATTTCTATTATACTCAATGAAAATAGTGAAAAATAGCTGAAACACTCAACTGTGGAAAATGCTTTTTCAGAACCAATCAGAAGACAGGTAGTGCAAAGCTTAGAAACAATAAAAGACCTACCAGGTATATATGTGTGTGTGTGTGTGTGTGTGTCTGTATGTTTGTGTGTGTGTGTGTGTCGGTATGCGTGTGTGTGTGTGTGTCTGTGTGTGTGTGTGTGTGTTTGTGTGTGTGTGTCTGTGTGTCTGTATGTTTGTGTGTGTGTGTGTCTGTGTGTGTATTGCACAAAACAGGCTACAGAATCAGCAAAGGAGTCACGGGACTCTGCAAAATATGGTTGCCGGTTGTTGCTCATCCATTTGCTGTTGATCTGTTCCCTCCTGTTTAGTTCATCATACTGCTTCTCCAGAACCATTCAACCTACAAAGACACATAAATAAAACACTCTGTTAGGACATGCTGTGCACAATGAGTTTTCATAATGACTGGATGATCCGAAGGGGACATCCATCCATCTTCCATAACTGCTAATCTGGTAGGAGGTGACTGGGAGCCTGGTTTCCATCCCAGGAAGCACTGGGCACAGGGTGGGGGGGGGGGGCATGTCATGGCGAATGATTCGTTCTTCTCAAACTAATCTTTCAAGTGAAGGAGAAGATCATTGTAAATCCGATGATTTGTTCAGTCGCTCCGCTGATTTGTTCAAAAAGTCAATTTTTTTTTTCACCGAGTGATTCAATTCAATCACAAGTAAACTAGATTATGCTCTTCACAACCAACAGATAAAATATGTACGAAAAAAATTGCATGTTTAACTATCTATGAATATATACTACCAACTGAAGTAACAATTTTTTTCAAATCAAAACCATTTTATTATGTTTAATTAATTACAATGAGTTAAACTTAATTAATTACAATTAATTAAATGTAATAAGTTACAGTTAAATGAACACAGAGAGCAAAATATCTGTCCCCTGAGAGCAGAAAACATTCAAGGGGTAATGAATGAATCAATTAACTCTTCTGAATGAATCTTTTAGTTGAAAGAACTCAATTGGATTCAATGAAAGGAATCATAAGTTCCATATTTAGACGCCAGTCCACTAAAACCATGCACAGCCTATAGCTTGTTCACTGTGCTGCTCCAGCCATATTCTGTCTTTTAATTTTCTCTTTAGGTCTTGCGTTCCAGAACATGATGAGCAATAATTATAATGCTCCGTGCTTTAATGTGGATGCGAGCATCCTCTGAATTAGTCATGCAATTTTTAACATCTGACAATTAGCACTTATTAACATGCAACAAAAGCAATTATAAAAACCAGGTGATGAACTAATGTATTGCACCACATGTCATTTTTCAAACTGTACACTATACTGATTACCATATTAGTTTATACTAATTTCTATATAAAAATATACAGTTTATTTTTCCTCTTAATTGTTGCATTTTATATACAAAGAAATCTTTCAAGATATCACTGAAATGAATAATAGACTGAACTAACTAATATAAAAAATAAATTAAATGAAAATCAGCATTCACTCACTCTTTGAATGAACAGCTGCATTCAAGCCTTTGGTATACTATTATATGACCGATTTACCATGTTTTACCATGATGTGCAGGACATCATAGATATTTCAAATCTGTAAGAGTTTAATATGCCTCATTTCTGCAACTTTTATGTATCTGGTTTGGCTTTAGCAACACACTTTTACATGTCAGACACATTGGGTGTGTTCAGTGTACAGCCACAATGTGTTTTCCCCAGTGGCCAGTGAAAATATTTGAGATATAAATCCGTACATTTGTGTAGGAACAGTGGCACTGTGATAGCTAAGCTACAGGCTAGCCTCCTGGGCCTCACACCAACACTCCACACGTGTTTCCCCAGCTGTCCTCGTTCCCTGATGAGGAGCCTAACAAGCTTCTAATAGCCCCTTCTCCCACACCCACCCCTGGGCTGGTTTGCCCGCCTCAGGACCTCCTTCCCAGCCCCTGGAGGGGACTGCCACCTAAAGTCCGCACCCGGGCCGTCAGTCATGTCTCCGCCAGACAGGGTCACTGGGGTTAAAATCGATTCTGTGACCCACCTGGGGAGCCCGGCCGCAAGCTGACTCAAAAAATTTATATCAGGGCAGGACTGGCCCACCACCCACGGCTAGGCTGGGCTGGCCACTCCCACCACAGTGACAGACCCAACAGAAGCTGGTGGAGTGAGAGTCCAGAGCTGCTGACCCTGCAACTGACCCCTTCAAACTTCAACTGAATTGTTCTGACAGTTTCCACGGTGACCAGGCACCCCAAGCTTATCCTACTTACTGAAGGAAAAAAAACTCAAAGGGGTGCAGAATCTTTATAATCCACTAAGTATGGATGCAAACGTTACACCTTCCTCTTATGCCTTTCCGACTGGTGGGGGGGGGGGGGTGGTCCTCTCTCCCACTAAGTTTAAGTAGAGTATTAATATGAAATGAAGAACTATCTTACAATTTTACTTTACTCTTCATTTTACATTATAATTCAGGATGTTCTTCAACACTGAAGAGAAAATGAATAATCGAGAATTAATAACAAAACATCAGATTTTTATATTCTATTAGTCTAACATTTCAATCCCTCGCACTGAAATCTGATACACCTTTTCCGCCACTATCACAGAAGTTACCTTTACTTGTCATGCCTAACGTAACATTTTTAACAACAACAAAACAAAGGCAATTGAGTTAAATGAACAAAGGTAGGAACATTTTCACAGCAAATTGTTAGGATCGTAAGAATGTACAGTGAACCGAAAAGAGGGGTTTTTTTTATGTAAGAGGTCTTTCTGACACTTTGGCTATAGCCAGAAAGCCCTAATAAAGTCCGAAGCTCCTAAACGGAAGCGGAGAATCCCTTGGCCATGACGTACAAGTATAGAAATTCGCAGGAAAAAAATGCATTCATCTTTTAGATTACGATCCGCCGTTTGTTTGAATGGGACTTTTTGCCTTCCCTCCGATGATTAGCATATAATTCCTGTCACTTTCTTTTAAAGCTGCTGTTTGGCTTTGAAATGTATAATGAGCGCCGGAGGCTCAAGTGATCGGGAGTAACAGAGAAGCACAAGACTATCCATCCCAAAGACACGCATGACCCTATTCGTCGCTACGACAAACCTGTTTAAACTCCTTGTCTTTTTTTTTTCATAAAGGCGAACTTTGCAGTTGATCAAACTAATAGACCGACGCTCTTTAAAAATCGCTTAGCACAGCTACGACTTTTTGTCATATTTTCTTATTATAGTTTCCACCTCGCACCGAAGCTTACTTAACATTATTAAAACTGTATTAAATATCACAAATTTCCCAAATGTTTTTCAGCACGGTTTGTTCAAAGGAGGTGCGTGTGATTAAAGTTACATCATGATCCTATACCACGGAGAACTTTCTTTTTTTTCCTGGACGGTGCGTCAGTTTGTCTCCCTGTGGGGAAAATCATCTGCTGAGAATGTCACCGAGCTCCAATGTTTGATCTCCGCCCTTAAACCCTACAGCACCGTAAATTATCTAAAGTGTCACATAATCGATACGAAAGACCCAGCTGTCACAGATATTCCTGGCTGGGGAATTATAAGTTGATATGGCACCACGCCAAACTTTGTTACTCTCCGTCTCGGACATCGAGCGTTAGAAATAACAGCTATACATTATTATTGATGTTACTAACTTTCTACACACTTACTAACTACCGCTTTACTCACACCAACAAAAAGAAAATAATAAATATTAATGGATAATGATTAGGTATTTTGTACCGCAAGTCAATATGTTGCGGTTGTAAATTTAAATTATATGTAGAGTGTAAATTGAATAACAATGATCTTATTATTGTAGTAAAAAAAAAGGTTGCAGAGCCAAATATCATTTCGCGCGTAACTTATCTCTCGCTTAAAAGTAATCGCGCAGTTGTACAGAAGGGATAATTGGACATGTACATGTTGGGAGTACAGTGGGGTCCTTGTGCTGTGTGTGGTAGCTGATGGACTTCTCCAGCAGCAGAGACAGTGAAATCTCATCCCGCAACCAGATTCTTCTTTCTGGGCGCTGTCATTTCGCGGAGGGGGGACACAATGACGAGCCAGGGAGTGACAGAGCTCTGATCTCCACGATGAGGAGATAACCAGCTGATTAAAATGGGTCGCTTGTTCTCTCCGGTCACTCGATCGGCGTGCGAACTCCCCTTATTTACAATCAAATGTAGTGAACGAGCCCCGCGCAGCCCGCCGCACTTCTACCTTTGCCCCCCCCGCCCCCCTTC
>JABJVO010000044.1:11020862-11044706 GCA_026770805.1 Boulengeromyrus knoepffleri
CCGCCCCAGAGTTCCCCGAATTCAACTTACTCCCTTGCAGGTGCAACCGAGCAACTTTCAGTGCATCGCAGGCTATAACTTTTTAAAACGTACGTTTATTGAAATCGCAGCAATAAATTAATCTACTATAGACATTGTTTTAAAATGTCTTGCACACTTATGGCAAGGGCACGTGGATGCTTGCTCAAAGCCTTTAAAAGCAAAATAAATAAATAAAATAAGATTTAATCAGATGAATTAGGATACGTTTATTTTCCAAAATGGCAAATACTAACGCCTGCTACACTTATGATGCAAAGAAATGTTTATTGAAAAATAACAATAATCGGTTGTGATTCTGGGTGTGGATGTGAAGCACGTAATTGAAAATGAGTGTGGTGTAATTAAGAGGTGACGACTATTTAGCGTTTCGGTACCAAACGGTACAAAATACCGGGAACAGCATACAGTTTATCATCTTATGTTTTTCTGTTTTGGTTAAGATTTAAAAAAAAACCTAGCACTGTCCGTCAAGTAGGCTAACGTTGTGTCATTACTTTTAGACATTGGGACCGCACGTGGACATTTAATTAGGTTGATGAAATTCATGGAAAATTTATGGATTCGACATAATCGAGTTTTGCGGTTCTGTCTGTATGCGAATGAAGAACCAAGCAACTGGAGAATAAGAAATTGCCTTTGAAAAGAAGTCATGCATGTAATTGCGTATATTTAACACAACCATTTAAAATCAGTGATTAAGAAGACATCCGTTTATTTGACTATATTTCCCTCTTGGTCACGTGTGATTCGAGACGATTACAATATGCATAGTACCATATATATATATATATATATATATATATATAATTTTGGAAACCATAAATTTCATGCGCATTTTAAAAACAATGTATCATGCAAGACATTTGTGATTAAAAAAACCTCAAGGTATACACATTTAATGAACCGTTCGTCACATTCATTTACGAACTGATTGCACTAGCTAATCACATATAGGTCGAAGTTCTTACAATGAACGCAATGCGCAAAACGTACGTGTTTCGAAAGAAAATTTTTTTTATTGGAAATCATGCGTATGTCCATTGCGTACCATCTGAGTACCACGTCGTTTAATATGTTGAGCATAACAGTAATTTGACCGTTTTTATTCAGTTAGCGACTGTAAACACGACCACGCGTTCAGGGGAGAGTTTTACCCTCTCTCCCATTCAGACCACTCTGGCTGCGCCAGAGAAGTAAAATGAGCCTTTGTGGGCTCCATTCAGAATCCAGACCAACTTTTGTAAACCCTTTATTCTAAAAGCACACAAAAGGCCAATCTTTTTATAACTAAATAGGGTAACGAAGTATTGAATTTTAGCAATGGATTTAACTGAAATACTTGCTCCGGACAAGACTTAGGGTAAATTTTATAGACTATTCCATTTTCCTTAAATGCGATTAAGACCATTTGCGGACTTTAATATACAATCGAATGTCAAATGTTCCCCATCATACAAGAGCACTAGCTACTTAATAAAATCAGTGACCATGTAAACTGGCGTCTATGGTGATTATATTGAAACAGTCGAATGAGACTTTTTGATGCAGGAATACAAACACAAACTATGAAATTCTTAGTGACTGATTAAAAAAAAAGTTTTACTGTCGAAAGCCGCCAGCTGAACTGTTAAGGCACTTAATGTATCTCTGCAGTATAATAAAATAATTAGGCTACTTATCATCTTTGGAGCTGATATGGTGGAACCGATGGGCTAGGGGATTTTTAATTTTTTTTTTTTACGGGGAAAGATATTACACTCCTTGGACTGATACCTAAGAACTCAATTTGGGATGCCTCTAGCCTGTCTCGTGCCCAGTTGTTCACAGTAGGGTGCTCATTTAAATGACGACGTTTATATGTCACAGGTGGGTCTGTTTAAAAGAAATAACACATTTAAACAAATATTTCATCTTCTTCTATTTGTATTTTAATATGTTTTGTAAATGTTCAAAATAAGATGCTTGCGTTTTTAAAGTGGGTGTTTAATTCCAACCTGTCGGTCCAGTACAGGAACCGCTCTTTCGCCTGTCCTTTTCACAAAGTGTATGACGCAGCTAAAGTTATAAAAGCTCACAAAACTGCTGTTTTTATAGGGCGGATCTTAAACAGACATTCCCCCGGGGTACAATTGACAAAAGATAGACACTTCGTCACAGGCTGTTTTCAGCCATTACAGGCTCCGATCAAACGAGGTTTATTGTAATCTATATTAATACCCGGATGGCAGAGTTCCAGCGTCCATCGGCGGCATAGACTCTCTGCCAATCATCAGCACAAAAAAGAAAAAAACAATCTGTGATGAAAACTGTTTAAAGTTTGTCTTCGTATAATAACATGGGGGTCAGGGATGTACTGGTGTTGAGGTTTTAGTGTGATAGATTTCGTGCACAGTTAAAAATTCTTGCAAAGATATCGTTTAAATAATCATTTAATACATTAATACATTTGCACAATAGAGTAGTAAAATAATAATAAAGAACCAATTCACAACAATTCAAAAGAATTGGAGAGAAGATAAACTTAGTAACCACGGCTTAGTTTTGGTGCCTTTTAACTAATGCATTTACACTTTGTAGCAATGCAAGACTATATGGGAACTTTTAATGTTGTATGCGTCTTGCTCACTATGCCTCTTCCTGCTGATGCCAATAGTGTACCTATTACTTCTGCTTCACGCGACTGTCCCCCCCCCTTTTCATCAGGCTGATGCCTTGCTGCATCAAAGCATATATTGTTCAAAGCATGGGGTGAACTAATAGCCGTGGATACATAGGAAGACTGCTGTCCTTACCGCCGCGGCGTTTTTTAAAAAGTTTAAATAAATTACCAGTAACCAACAAATTACATCTCGATGACTTTCTGACCTTGCCGACCCTTTAAAAATCATTGTTAGTTCGAAAACTTTCGATCACTCATCACCTGTTTCTAAGTTTTTCTGGTTGTTGGTTATTTGAAATCGGAACTATCCTGCAGTAGATTCTTTAAATATAAGTTCTGACAATAGAACGTGTAAGTGTTCTAAACTTTATGTCTGTAATTTCGAGATGTAACAAACGCCATCTATAATCAGGCTCATTTGACTAGTACTCTGCAGTCGGGGATTGTGGAGGTCTATCATGTAATTGTCTTTCGCGACGTTTCTAAAAAAAGTTATTAGAAGTTGTTAATGGACAGTATTGTATCCACATCCGTGTTTAAGTTCCCGCACTCAACGAAATTAATGCTAATAGTCAAGGCGGCCAAATGGTGTCCCCCATTTGGGCATGTTCATAAACAAATATTTTAATCAGTTTTTAATCGGTATCGGTATAATTTGTGGGTGTTATTGACTCGGTCAATCAACGATATCTTTCATAATATAATGACAATACTTTGTTGAACAAATTAACAAATTATTGTTAAGTAGTTAAATTGAGTAATTCAAATGGGTTACAACAGAAAACTAACATAGAAACCACAAAAGATCAAAAATGATTATTGCATCAGTTGTATTCCATTTTCTCTTTCAGGTTCTCCAATTATTTTTATTTATTTATTTTAATTATGAAGTGGCATTAGAATGGGAAGTGCAATAACAAGTCGGATTTTATCACGATACCAACAATTATTTTTAACAATGAACATGTGATCAGAGGTCTATTAGGTTTAAGCCATGGAACATCCGTTAAATGTATACGATAATTATACAACGGTAATGACGCAGAATGTTCGCAGCGAAAAGTAACCGAAACCAAAAGAAACTCCAAACACATAAACTTCCCCAAACTTTACTGAATATTGACAAGGATGCGTGTTACTAAAACCAAAGGAAACACTAAATTATTCCTAGCATTCATTAAACAGTGTCAGCACCCTCGCACAGAAAAGCAGAGATGAACCGTTTAATCTCCAGGCACCGGTGGAGGATGTTTTCTCCCCATTATTGTAGATCGTTTTGACACTATCTAATCTGCTGAATGGTGGCGTCCATTTAAATGACACCATATTATGAATTGAAAGCCATCTTTGGTGCTATCTTTAAATTACTGTTACCTATCGAAATAATGCGTGCGGCAAAAAACGCAACGTCTTCTGGTAGTTTTCACGATGTGCTCTTGTGAACTTTGAGACTGTCGGTTGTGTCCAACCACACATGTATGGCATTGTAGTAAAACGGCGGTTATTTCACTCCCTCGGCCCCCGCAAAAAAATACAGAATGTTTTCTAAATTAGGATTACACACGGTGTGGAGCAGGTTTACCTTTTAATCTAACAAATAATGTTTAAGAACATTATAACAATGATTATGATGATTTGGGGGGGGGGGGGTTGTGATCAGGCTCAGAGGTCGAATGATTTGTGAGGCGTGCATAGGCCCGCGCATGGAAGAGAGAGAGAGAGAGACTCCGAGATGATGCCATGCTGGCTGACAGTGTGAGTTCTATTGAACAGGCTGTGCATTTCGGTCGCGTGAAGACCCCCATCTCCACCCAGCCACCCACCCCACATTAACCCCCGCCCCTTTCCCTGCACCTGCACTGGGTCAGAGAGCAGCGGCCATTCACCAACAACGGACTGTTAAAAGAGACGACATCTCTGGCAGTTTGCAATTCTGCGCTATCTCGGAACGTTACGCCCCCGCCTACGAAGCGAGAAAAACACCACAGTGCGGTTTTGCAGAATAATGTTATTTTTAGGGAGCCCGTGGCTTTATTTAATTAAATAAATTAATTAAAAGAGCGAATCATTATTCATTAATAAATACTTATGCAGCGAAGGCCAATGCAATCTCCCCAGCTGACGGTTATAACTTTTGAGTACGACATAACAGTACCCTATTAGGTTACTTTACTAATATATTAATTTCCAAATACCGTACAGGACGGTATACAGCCACATAGTCATGACCATATATACAGGGGCGAAATAAAGGCAATTTGTGTGTCTTCTTGAGTGTTTGCATTTTTGCAGAAATAAGGCAGACCCATCCCCAAATGTCCTTTGTGAATCGAAGGGCCGTGACGTCACAGGAGTACACATAGGCATACAGTATGAGTAAATCTGGCAGGACACGATAAGATTCTCCGGAGGAGTTTTTACTTGTTAAGAACATTAATTACTTATCACTTTCCAGTGTATTTCCCAGCGCGCGCTCCAAAATGTATCCCATCTGGCGGTTTCAGTCTCGGTTAAAGGAGGTTGCCGTACTTCTCAGTCTTTAAATAAACAGCATGCTGACTTTGATAATTATGACAAACGACTTTGCTGCAAGGGTTTTGCGTGAGGTATCAAATACTACACACCCGGGGAGCGTGCAGCCATAATCCAGGCCGCCGTATAGGCTACCATAATATAGCCTATGTTGATGAATTATATTTTACTGGAGAATAGATGTGTGTCGTTCTAAGAAAGTGGGCCTGATGTCCTATGAAGCACATTAAATGCATGTACATACAAAGAAATTAAAGCAGGCGACACAATATTTGATACCGTAAAGCCTGACATTGTTTGATTTTAAAAGGAAAATCTGCCCAAACATATGAATTTTAAGCTAAAGTAAACTAAACTTGAGACGTGTAAAACAGTTTCCAGTGGTTTAACTGGCGTTAAAGAATCGCACAGTCGGAATTTTTTTATGAGCTGTTTTATCTTGATCACTCTCTTTACCTGTTGCATTAGCTACAAAGAGCAACATTTCCATCCATGTCAAAATCACCAAATACAATGATGATAAGCAAACTGTAGTTTTTTTTTTGGCGGTAGCTGCTAAAGTGGTCTTTGAATTCACAAAGTTTAGGCTTTCAGCGAAAAGGTTCAAAATAGGAGGAAATGTCACGTCCCTGATACACGCATTTTTTTTCTAGAGGAAGCCCGCTATCACGAATCACTAAAAGCTATTTAATTCAACGAATTTGGTTTATATTTGTCCTTAAAGTATCGAAATCCTAGCATTGTTTTAGTATTAGGCCTATGTAGGTTATTGATGATCTTATTCGAACAGACTCCATAAATTCTCGACGTAATTCTATAGGCCTACTTTAAGAAACAATTCCTCTTTAACTGAATACAGAAATATGGCGAGATTATTCATAAGAATTAATGACAATCTATTACCACAGTGCGCTATAAGTCCCACAGTTTATCGAACGGATTCCGCTATTACAAGTAGATCGACTGCTTGTGTAAATAATTAATTGAACCACTGCTCCTTGACCCTATGAAAGTCCAGTAGGGACGCATTTGTGGTAATAATACTTTGCAATGAGCCCTCGTCAAATATTCATTTAGCGGTTAATGTGAGCTTTTCTCCCCAGAGACCCCATGTAATAGAAGCTTCCCGGCTTTGGCAAGGGACCGTGCTAATCTACGTCTGCGGTTCGGCAAAATATTTTAACACCCGTCAGATTTGAAGCGCTGTTCAATTCTCCAGGGATGCCCATCTTAAACACTACTCGGTTCTTAAATACACACGGCCGTTGACATTAAAATGTACCCCTATCAAATACATTAACGCAATCTGACTACATTTATTGCATTTAAAAATTAAAAACAGAGGTACGAAAAACAGTAAAAATGTCAAGGAATACATTAACCAACAAAATACGTTAGCGCGCCCAAAAGGTTTTTGCACACTTTGTGACACATTATAGAAAGGTACAAATCAACTTTACATGCAACGGGGTAACAAACTTAAATAAAACATTGTAAATGTTGTTAACGTGTTTATTTAACCTTTTCTTGATATTCTGGCTTCATATAAAATTAAGGCTTGGCTTTCTGATAAGTGTTTTACATTAAATATCTTCAAGAAGTTTCAGTTTGAGGGAAAACATCAGTCATTAATATCCACATTTCCCCGGAGATATTCGCATATGCAGACATCATTCTAAAAATTCTAACTGACATTTTAAACAGCAACCTATTCAATACGTAAAAGAATTACTCTTCATTAGCGGCACAATTAATATTTTTATTTTTTAAAATATTACAGGTTTTTAAATATTGCATCGGTTCCAAAACTGAAACGCGTTTATCACTGATTCTGAACTTACATGAGGTTAAGTGGAAAAATGTGCTTTCATCTATAGACTTTATACGTCCCGGTAAATAAATATATCCGTATTTCTTAAAGACTAACACATTTATGAAATGCTACTTCAACAGCCACTGGTAAAAAAAAAAAAGATCTTCGAGCTATAAGCAGCAGTGGAACTTAATTGTAGTTACCGATGACAAGGAAAAGCAAGTGATTACCTGCGAGAATATAACAAAGAAAAAACGTGACACTATATAGCACCTTACAATGTGTAATATTTTAAGTGGATCCTTCTTTCAAAAACTAGGAAGAGAAACTGACTGCTCGTAACACACGGTGGTTTTTAAAGATCCGAACTTCAGAAAATAACACACAATCATTATAAAGGCCGCAAAATTAATAACAGAAAAAAAAAATCTCCGTGCAACGGTTCAATTTCAAACAAGTATCGTGCCGTGCTTGTTTTCAAGAAACAGCTCGTCTTTCGCATACTACATGAATGCCAATTGAAATGGTTCACGTTACAACCAAAAGGGGTGGTTTCAAAACCAGCACTAACATTTCAGAAGTTTAGATACCAACACAACCAGCAGATTAATGCCACGGTCGGGCCTAAATATATGTCACGTTAAGTGTATTTTATGTTTAAGCAATTTTTAAATTCCCATTTAGGTATCTATAAATTATTCTATTCGTTTTAGTACTTCAGCAACATTACTAGCGAATTGACTACAGCAAATAATTACAATCAAAACTCAAACAATATACGTGTATCCAAATTTCAAAAATTTATTATTTTCAAACTCTGCATATTGAAAAAAACTGAACCGTAACTGTTATAAAGATGATATTAGTTCAAATATATATGTACATGGAGTGTGGGCGACTGTCCTAAACAGTGCCAATTTTTAAAATACAACTACAGAACTTAAAATTGAAAAATAAAACTAAATATCACAATAAATTTACAGAAATATTACAAACCATGAGAAATAAAGAACACAAACTTATAATATAAGAAATGAAAAACAGGGGACGAAAATATAAATTAACAATCCGTGTAACTGTCTGTCCTTTCATATATGCAAAAATTAAAACTGTTTAGTTTGCCATAAACCGTTAAGGATACACTTTTTACCTGATTCTTTAAACTTTTTTTTCCCTTTGTAAGTTTTGCGATATTCAAACCAAACTGAACTCAAACAAACGTTCTGCGATTTCCACATTTGAAATGCAACAACTTTTTTTTTTCCCATCTACGAACATTAGGCATTTTCATTTCCTATATGTCTGATAAATACTGTACAAAAGTTGCTCGGAATAATAAAACATTTAATTGATAGACATTTAGCGTTCCACTAGAACATTTCCTGGAAAATAAAAAAGAAAAAAGTTTGTGTTCTTTCCTTGAGTTCTGTACAGCTTTCCCCAACCCAAAGTGTTCTATACAAAAATAGTCCAGTTTCTGCGATAAACTTTAGCCTACATATGCGACAATGGGAGCGTGCCATTGATTGCTGTACCGGGTACTGGTGCGGTCTGGTAATGCTGGGGCATGTGCAGTCTGCTCTGGGCCGTTTGTTCTGGCACTTCAGCCCCCGGTAAGTACATACTGATCATGTCCCGAAGGTCTCCGGTCTGACAAGGAGGAGCCCTCGAGTGAGTGGTAGATGTGACCACCGGTGGGCTCGAACTGGACTCTGACTTGACCACAGAACCCATGGAACCAAGCGTCATTCCCGGGGTACTCTGCTGGGAGTAGGACATGCTATACGTGGGCGATCCGTTCATGTACGTCTGAGAGCTGGTCATTGAGTTGTACTGCAGCGCGCTCATATCATAGCGATGCATGGGTTGCATTTGCGCCGTGTTGTGAGCGTTCAACCCGGGGTGCTGCGGGTAGCCAAGCTGTTCCTGCATCATACCATAGCCGCCGTTGGTCCAGCCATTCATATGCGCATAGCTGTCCATCCTCTGATTGACCCCAGCACCCAAGCCAGCCCCCACACCTACCCCGGCGCTCATAGCATTACCTCCCGGGGCAAGAATCCCACCTGGTAGGGTGTATTTGTCCTTCTTCATCAGTGTCTTGGTTTTTCGCCTGGGCCGGTATTTGTAATCCGGGTGCTCCTTCATGTGGAGGGCACGGAGGCGCTTCGCTTCGTCGATGAACGGCCGCTTCTCGCTCTCAGATAAAAGTTTCCACTCTGCCCCGAGTCTCTTGCTAATTTCCGAATTGTGCATTTTGGGATTCTCCTGTGCCATTTTTCTTCGTTGCCCTCGTGACCAAACCATAAAAGCATTCATGGGTCTTTTGACTCGGTCCGGACTGTTTTTCTGGTTGTTTCCAGAGGAATTAGAATTACCCGTACCCCCGGAATTTGTCTGAGGGGCGGGGGGCTTAAGATCGGTTTCCATCATGCTGTACATTCACGCGAATTCTGTGCAACCTGCTTCACCAGAGAAAGAAAGTCCAAACCGTGGCTCGTTCGGCGTTGTTACCTTAATTTTCAGTAACTTTTCTGAAATGGCGAAGAGTTTTTCCCTTCTCAGAGCCGGTCCTGTTGTGTCCACTAACTTCTCGCTTGGTGTTTTGGAATCAACAAACTACTTTTCCCTTTTCAGAGGAGTCTTGACAACTCCAGATACTTTTTGAACAAGTTAATAGACAACCATTCATGTGATGAGGGCTGTCAGGGAATAAATGGGTTTTACTGGACCAATCACAGAGCGACTGCTCCCTCGGTAAGGATTGTGCCTTTTATTAACATAAAGGGGCGGGGTTACTCGCGGTCAGAGGCAGCACCGCGAGGCAGACGCCGTTTTAAAGTCAACCAATGCAGTCACATATTTATTCCCTCATATTTATTGATGTAGCAAGTGTTAAACTAACGAAATTTTAAAGCGCTGGGACGCTGCAGAATTGGTTCCCGATTAAACCATATAAAATACATGCGTTTTAAAGTTCGACTTCGGAGCTCGAATACAGCGCATACTTCTCTCGCCGTGATGTAGAGGAAAGGCGTTTGGAGAAGGAACTGCAACTGTCTGTTTAATATCTATACATATCTTCAAAAATACCTAAAGTTTTACACGGACAAGTTTTGGTATGCTTAATGTCGGTATCTTATACGCAAATTATTTACATAAACGTTATATTTTTAATGAAAAGGTTTGATTTATACTATAACTTTTGTTATGTATGTTTGTTATTTCAGTTAATTAAACTTTTAAAAAAATTAATGGAACTATTCATCAAGAAGAAACAACGAATTTTGCTCCTGTGTCTAATAAAGAACGTAAAACGTGAAAGCGCCGGTAATTCATCTTTATTGCGTTATTCAAGATTAATTCGTGAACATTACATTTTAAAACTCAGTAGTAATTATCTTCATGCAACTTCAACTGGTAGGTTCCACTGGAACTGATTATGCAGATAACATTAGCCCCACAAATCTCACTAGTTAGGAAAATATAGGGTAGCTTTCTCATTTTGAAATAGTTAATAAAGTTAAAAAAAAGGCCTGTATAAATTAAGACAAGACGCATGACAGAAGCCCTGACAGAAACGTCCTTCATAACACTGAATAAAAGATCATGTTGTGCTTTCTACATTGTATACAGTCTTGGTTAGGCCTACCTAAATGAACGAGAACGCAAGTAAAAAAAGGCGGTTAACTGTCAAGGACTTTCTCAGTCAGTCTTTCGACTGAGAGAACATGATTTAAATAGTCAAATAGAACTAACAAATACTTTACTTCGGCTAACTTCAAAACGTACAAAATTAAGGCATTTCTGAACCATTCCTGCTCCACAAAAATGACAATCCAAGAGTTCTCAAATTGTGTATCAAGTCTGCACTGTACTGAACTTAGATGTGTCAGCGGTACCACTCGGACGGACTACACAGTTTAAAGAGCTATAGAGCTACAGAGAATAGACTCCGGCTGGTAATGTAACACTGTTATGAACAAATAGCGCCGTCTACTGGTTAACTATTGTTGACGAAAATAATTTTTATCTTAACTGGGAAGAAACAGAAATCCGCAACGATACACTAGACAATTATAATCTTCCCATAAAAAATAAGTAGCCTATATATTTATCGGATTTCGAGGTTTTATAAATAGTTCAGTTCTCATTTGGTATGGTTTATGTATTTATAGCATATTTATTTTATTTTAAATACACACTAATTGCGATTATGTAAAGAACATTAGGTTTTAAACGGGCTTTGTGATATAAAATGACATGTATAACATTTACAGAAGAATCGTAATTTTACCAATTTGCGCTAAACAGATGCAGTCAGCGGATTAATAGCAATGTCACCGTAAGATGTTTTTATTAGACAATAATTTTCTAATATGATAGATTGTCTCGGATATTTAACTGGAACATATAAAATGTTGTTGTGCTGTTTCTATAATTTACCATGTAAGATATGCCAATATATATGCAGTAAAACGTAAGCGAACCTTATTTTAAGAATTTCGCTTTACAACGGAAAAATATTTTATTCGGCAATTTCAAGATAACAAATTTTGTCTTTAAATACATAAAAAACGGTATAATGCTATTAAAAACACACATCAGTCACGCGCAATGGGCGCACTTGTGCGCATTTTTGATTCATTTTATTGCATTTAATTTAAAATTATGTATCAAGATTACGTTTACAATTTCAGTATAATTCAACGAGAAATAGCCAAATATCGGATTATCATGATGCTTGTTAAATCGCTTTTCTTTCCACATCTGCATTTGAGTGCTTTCCCTTCCACTCCTTAATCTTCTTATGGAAATGTAGAGGAGCCGTGGGGATCCTTCAGACCATCGAAGAATGTTCTTGTTAACTGGATTTTTTTTCTCGTATTGCCAAGCAGAATACATTTTGACGACCAATGGTGTTTAAAGAAACAGTGTTTAATCACCAACAGCCACGACAGACGTACATGATTAATGCTCTCATTATATGTAAGAAATCGTAATGTAAAATTAAATATCTCAAACATGACATGGCGTTTTGCCGCAGATATTCTAATAGGTGCTGAGTTGCACTTTTGGATTTTTTTATTTTTTTTTTGTAGATTTTGTATTTGTGTATACAACGTAAGCATTCAAGGCGCTTGTTTAATAAATTATTTATATTGAAAAACATTTCCCCGTGAACATTACAGACATCACAGAGTATTCTGTTACTCATATTCTTATAAAAATTGCATGTTTAACTTTTTGCAAGTTGGAAGATAATTCCTCTGCAGTCTGTTGAACTATAAACGCTAAATTAAAACGCTGACAGTGAAATATAAAAGACACCTAGCGAGTTTGTATATGAAATTTCCTCCTGTAATCACCGTTTTCGGGGTAGTTTGTTTTCAAATACCAGCAGTTTCATACTTTGAAAACCAAGGGCCTGTACACTTGAATTCGCCCACTAGGGGTCGAACAGGTGACAATCAGGAAACGCCACGTGCAGGTCATTAAGGAAAATTAAAAAAATTTAGTTTGAAACAATTTGCGGAGTACCAACCCAAAATACATTCACATACACCATAAATAGTATCAAATAAATTGTTATGGGATTGTTATATCATCAAAATAATTACTACAAAGCATACTACGGATTAATACTAATTGAATAATATGAACTTTATAATTTATATGATTGGATAATAGCATTCCCAGAAATACGCTTTCGTGCATGCGCGAACGTATTTAAATACTTATTTTTATAGTCGTCTGCCAATAGATTAACATTGCCCTTTGTTAAACGAGTCACGTGCATTTATGAAGATGAAATATTGTTTATTACAATTTAAAACTTTCAAAGGTATCGAACCAGTAATCTGTGGTTTTAGTTGCTTGTTAATTAACCTAATGTCAGTTATCCCGTTTCACAATTATCGCTCCTATTAATCACATTTTCTTTGGAAGCCGCTCAAAAAATGTTTGTCCATAAAGTTAAGTGCTTGTGAGGCATTATACCACCATTATTGACACACAATTAAAACCAATAAACAGCATATGAAAACTGCAAATACAAAAGCAAATTGCAAACATATTGGCAGAGCAGAAATAAGTTTATTGAAGCAAGCGCCACGTCGCACACGCGAGCACAACGTTGTGCGCATGGCCATTTGCAAATCCTCAGATTATAATAAAAGTAAAGTTGACGCCACGACCTACTAAGTTATTAACCTAGGTGGGTAACACAGCTTGTACGCCGCAGAATCTCTAGGTATAAAATGAATGCAATTACGTTCATTTACCGTGTGGGGACGTTAAGTTACCCTATATTTTAAATATGTAGCAATGCGCACCGGTAACTTAGGAATTTTTGAAAAACTCAGTTCTGCATAGTAATTTATATAGCTACAATTCGATTTACTGCATTTGAGTCTTATGCCATATTGAAAAATACCGCAACACATAACTTGTATAGTTTTGGTATAGGCTACGTTTTTAAAATCGTCACAGGATATTTGCTTATCTGTAATTTGCACTAGACGCGCTAAACGTCGCCGTTGTAGGACAATGACAACACAGAAAGCTAATGAATCTCATTCTCCAGCCCACGCAAACTTCGACCTGCTTGAAGTATATGGAGACGCAAAGCAAAGACGGGCTGGCGGTCCCATGCCTATATTTACTAGCCCGCCTGTATACTTACGTCCCTGATAGGATACGGTCTTCATCATATGTTGATTGACAAGAAAATTTTCTGAATCTATCCAACTTTTGCCAGGCACCACCCGCCATGGCTCTATTCCCCGTCGGTCAAGATTGTAGTATTCTTCGTTAGCATTAAAATTTCCGCCTTCGAAAGAGTGCAGCAACTTCGTTAATGTGCAATAATACAGGCGCTCTTCGATCTACATTTCTCGGTCTAGCCTAGGAACAGGAGAACCCGTTTGTGGCAACAGAATCAGTAAAGAGAAGGATCTGAGGAATGCATCCACAAAAACCAAAAGTCAGTTACCAAGTCCGCTTTATACCCTCGCCATAGATTACAAGAAGAAAACGCTTTATATTTTTCCGCGGGCATTCAACGACAATTTGAAGCCATTGTTTCTTGTACAGATGGTTCTTTTTAATACAACGACACTACTCTTTGTGAATACTAGCCACAATAAAAAATCTAAAGGGGTCTTCTGAATAACCATTTTGTTCCCTCTTGTGTAAGGCTAACAAAAGCTTCCGTGAGGTAATAGGTTCTGTTTATTAAAGCCGCAGAATGGGGATTTTCCTTTTCATTTTTTCACAAAATAGGCCACGAATTATAATAATTATTATAATTATTATTATAGTAAATATATAGGCGCACCATTATGTATAGCATATATAAATAAAAGTAATTGTGCTTGTCGTTCGCAGTCATATGTGCACTTTGACATCCGGCCATTTATATATAAAGCAATAGGTAATCAATGAACAGTCACAATACCACAGTAGGGATCGTGTAACCCAAACCGAGTACACTGCGTGCCTGTTCTGAACACTTAGCCAATGAACTTTTTCCTGCCATAGACTGCAGGTAAATAATACAGCCAATGATCTCAGGAATAAGGCGTGAAATGCGTCGATAGAGACCTGTTGCTCTGCATTCTCTGTACTTCGACTTGTTAAAATCGATTTAATTGATAATCGTTACCGTCGATTTTAAAGGTTATAGAAAGAAAACGAGGTAATTATGCAGACTTTTCCATTTCATTACTCCGATATGCAAAATATGGGGAAGGTTATTTTTAGGGGAACAAACGAGAAAGACGTCGTTTTTCAAGGTGATACTCGTGATAGGTCGTTTTTAATCAGGAAAAATGTAATTCCCATTAAATGATTTTTATCGACAGGTTTAATTTGTTGTTGGAATATGTCTTTATATGTCGCAAAGCCAATTTACTTTTACTGTAAAAAAAAGAAAAAAGATAACAGATTTTCCGTTATATTTTTCCAGCTGAACACTGGGAATGTGTAAAAATGAAAAATGTATATAATGTTATGAAAATTTGGAAATGTATGTAGGTTATAAAGGTGTATTCGAATGTGCACCCAAAATATTTATATTACTTATAAAACATTGATGTGGAGGTTGACACGGTTTTAGAGCCGGACCAATGATAAAAACGGAACAGTTTTGTGTAGGTATAACATTAGGCCTAATTGGTAGTAATATTAAATGGTCCATCTGTTTTTGATGGGTTGATTTCCAAGTTGCGCATTACGCACAATAAAGCAAGATCACGTTGCCATTTGGACAGGGAATAATAGGGGATAGATAGCGGTACTGAGGGCGTGTAAAGATTCAGGAACATGTCTAGATGAGCAGGTCTGCGTTTGACTGAAAGGTGCCTGGCGGGTAAAGCTCATGGAGTCGCGACACTGTGCTGCCGCGTGACCCCGGCACCCGCCGGGGCGCCGCAAAGGCGAGGGGGGGGGGGGGAAGTCCCGCGCGGCAAAACAGATTATGTCCTTCATAATCATTTACCGAAGAGCCCATAACAGTGTTTTTAAAATGAAATTTTACCCGAAGAACTGGCACCGAGTGATGTTTTTATTATTGCATTTACTGTTGTTTTTATGAACGCAATACGATTATATCGCATAATCCACAATACGCCCACTGCCACAGCATGGACTGTGTTTGTCATCAAATCAAACACGCAATAGCCTCGTCATAATTACCGGATTGAGTCCTCTTAAATAAAAGCATTGCCCACACAGCCATGACATGGACGGGACAGGCTGTTGTCCTTACTAAACAGTCATTCCTACCGCAAGATGTAAGTGGGTTTTGTTTACTGCCCTATTTGAATTAAAATAAGGCTCTGCTTCTGTTGACTGCACTTCATTATCCATGAGACTATAATAACCGCACTAGATAATCCCACCGTTTCCCCGGCCAGACCCTTTGTTTGGGATTACCGACGGCTCAGGCTGTGAAAAAGAGTAACGAGATGTGGCTGTCATCCACCGTAATTAAGTGCGGAGAGTCATTTAGGAGCTTGCCAAGGAAGGAGCGTCATGTGAGACGTCTTCTGTGCATGGCCATCATGGGGAGATCCTGCACTGCTCAGATTACAGTGGAACCAGCTCCATCCAGGTCACATGACCGTGACATAGGGTGCTGGCGCCTATGGACCACTTTCGGGGCGAAACTTGGCTCTTCTGACAGGCCCGCCCCCCCCGGGGGGGGTTTAGCAGCGGCTCAGAAATCGAGGAGACTTCTAGGCCTCAGGAACATATCAAGCTACAAGAAGCAGGATCGGATATATACTCGTATCCTTCAGGAAGAACACCAGCTACTGCAAAGTGACATTAGGGGTTCCAACGTTCCTGAGAGTGACGAAAAGCAAACGCATGTTATGTGCAATTGGCAGACGACGGTAAAATTAGGTAATAAAGCACCGTTAAACAATGTATTTCTAGGACAGCTTTTAAGCAAGTAAAAAATGTTACCCACTTGCTGCTTACAGTAAAAGACATGGCTTATGTTTATAGTACATCATATGGACTAAGGTTTTATATTTAAAAAAAACAAAACATTTCTGTAGGATTACAGCAATATTGAATACATTGTTGCCCCCCATATGGGTAATTTAGCTGCCTGAATATTAAGGGTGATGTGTTGTCCACCCTCCCCTCTCCCTTAATGCACACCTCTGAATGTGCAGCCCCCCCCCCCCAAGCCGGCAAACTCTGCCTGTGTCATGGCACCATCAGCGCTGTAAATGTCCACTGAACATACCCGTCGCTGCCACTCCACTGGGGAGAGAGATGGAGCTGGCACAGAACAGAGTGGATCCTGCTTGGCCTACAGCCGCAGACAGGGGGCGCTGTGGGGAAATTGGGACGGCACATCCTCGTCCCGACCCGGGCCTGGACACGTGAGTAACGATTTGACAATTTATTTCTGTTGTTCGGAGGATAATCTTCGAATTTCAATACTCAGCCAGGAAAGGGGCCTAGCAGGGGGGGGGGGGTGGAGAGTCGGGCACAAATCACCTGGCTCCAGCTGCCCAAGGGGAGCAGAGGCGCGCTCAGACTTCAAGGGCCCCCTTTTCTCCAGCTGAACGGAATGCCAAGAACTCCGGGGACGGATGCCGCTGAAAAAACACGGACCCCCTCCCCTCCCCACCGCAAACACTTGACGCCCGGCACCCCGCAGCAAGTGCGTGCAACAGTTTGCCACATCTGCCGGTGCTCGTGTCCCTCCCGCGGGCCGCTGCCAGAGAAGCCTCAGCTGACGGATCCCTTCGCCTCCCACTGCCGGCAGAGCCGTGCCACTCGCTTCCCCCGCTACAAATGCGCGCTAATTGAGCGACATTATCACACGCTGCTATCACCGGGCACTTCACCCGCCTGTTTCTTCATTATCTCCCCGAAGGTCTCAACCTGGAGGGGAAGCAGTCTCACTTCTCTCCCCCGTGCTTGAAAATGTCACTTAGCCCACCATGCAAACATCTACGATGAGCTGTATGAAAATAAAGGGCTATTTTATTACTTTTTTATGCACATGTTTGTGTCTTATTGTTTTTGGGCAGTAATGCGAGAAATAAAATGCATTTTATGACTAAAATGTACTATTATTTCTTTTTTAAATTTTAATACTTTAAATTGTATCTTTATTTATTTCTTTTTAATGACATTTATTTGGCAGAAGCTTTTTTCTAAAGTCAGCTGGCATTTGGGGGTCAAGGGCCCAGTGCTGACATCACTCTGCTGACCCTGGGATTTGAATCGGCGACCTTCTGACCACGGGCATAGGTTCTGACCAATTTACACTGGCAGAATAAAAAAAAAAGCAGGAGTGATCCATTTAGGAAGACAGTGAGGTGACTTAAAAGGATGATTCTGCACGATGGGAACCGTTTGGGATAAAAGACATCTGGCAAGATCTGGACCGGAATTAAGTGGAGAAGTCTCTGTCTCTGCTGACCCGCGTCCCTAACGTTTCGCCTTCTCCAGTGCAGCGTGCGCCGACAGCTTTGTATCCCTATTGACATTTTCGCCGGATCAATACCGAACACTGAGTCTGCCTGCCATTCGGCAGCTCCATCTTCCGGTATCTTCTGAGCATATAGCAGCCGTACAAAGGGGCAGCTGAGCTCGTATAATTTGCCCGGCTTATCCGAGAGACTGTGGCATTGATTTTCTTCCCCCTTCCCTCGTCTCTTAGCCTGACATCCTTGGAAATGTAAAAAAAAAACGCCTTGTACAAATGGACAGGTCGCCACTGTACGTTTCCCCTGGCCTCTGTTCACTTGCTTTATCCCTCACATCACTTTTCCAGCCAAAATATTATGAAACATCTTTGACAGAATAAAAACCCGTAGAAAACAAAGAATTTCAGACTAACAGAAATTCACGTATATATATTTTGTTCTGCTCTCTCTATAAGACAGTGGCTCACTGAGCTGGACTCAGGGCTCATTTGCCACCCTGACCACAGCACTCAAGCCCCCGTGTCACATGACCTCAATCACAGATCATAACTGAGGTGTAAAATGACATCGATCAGAGAGAGTGTATCCACCAGCTCTTAAGTATCGGTAGATCGACAGCTCAATCAGGCACAACCGGCCTACGATGGGCAATCTGTCTAATGACAGGAGTGCCGACTCTCAGGATGGATATCCCCCCCCCCCGGTTTATGGGACAGGAACATCAGTTATTTGATCAGAACAGCGATTTCTGAAGTCGCGGTCGTCGTCAGTGACGACTGCAGGATCCACGATAAACGGAGCAGCTCCACACCACGGTCGTCGGCCTACGAGACCCCCGCAGGTCATTGGTATGACATAAAGAAGAAGAACAAAACTCCCACATGAAGCAGCCAGCATTCGGGTCCAGCAGAGCTTCTGCCATAGTGCCATGACGACTTTCAGTAGCCACATCCCACACACACACACACACACACACACACACAGAGCGACCATCAAATGCATTCCTCATTGGGGAAGAGGAGCTAGCAGGCCTCCTGACAAGCAGCTTTATCAAGTTTTCTCAGCAGAGTCCACTCTCTGTTCAGGCCGGGGGCTGACTCTCAGCTTCGACTGACGGACGGACGCTCGGGTGGACACGACCAGGGTCGTGGGCTCCGCACCCCCATCCTCCGTTGCTGGGCTGACGCGCGTGCGCCCACATTCACGCGCCCACCCACCTGTGCGTCTCCGTGACAAAGAGAGGATCAGGTACGCGTGAGCTCTCCATTGCTAGCCGGCCTGCAGGCCCACTGCGGCTCTCGCACCATGACCTGTAGGCTCGATAAGGGGACGAGGGGAGACGGATGGACTGGGAGGAAACCTGCTGTCAGGTGTGCCAGAAGACAGAGGGCAGAAAGCCCCACAGATAGGCCGTGATGGGTCTATGACCCCTCCTCCACAGAAGGTTACCAGGTCAAATCCACAGGTCACTGTAAAGTACTCATGGCAAACTACTGAAGAAAAGTACCAGTATCAATTGAAAAACAAACTCCAGGAATCTGATGAGTAAATGAATAACAGATACATAAACAGAACAGGCGCTGTCCTTGTCTATATGTGTGGCTCATTGGTGAACCCCTACAAGTAGTTTGTGTCACATGGCTTTGAAAAGCACAGCGCACCTTATTGACTGTCGTGGAGAGGGAGATTGCAATATTAAGCGCTTCAAAATGGAATGTGTTCTTCAAGTCCTCCCAGAATATACAAAATAAAATAAAAACAAGTCACCATACAAAAGACTTACGTCACACAAATCCTCAGTGATTGGCAGCATTTTAAATTTAAAATCCCTTTAGGAATGAAATTGCTGCCAAAAAAAAAAAAAGGCTTAACGAAAACACCTGAGCAACGTAAAAGGCCCCCAGATCAGAGCAGGTGTTAGTAAGGGCATATGTACAGAAGGAACATGCAGTAATTGCCTCTCTAAGGCAAAAGAATGAAAAGGTTTCTTTTCCTCCCTCCCCAGGCTCTCTTGGCAAAAACATCTGCACAACACGCGTGCAGCAGCCCCTATAGTACCTTAAAGATAACAAGCAACTGGCTGAGAAAGTGCGAGAGGAGGAGAATGGGAGCGAGCGTATGTGGTGTCTTTAAAGGCTGCGACAGACAAAAGGTCCGATGCACCTACGAGCAAGAGGATGAACAAAACAACTGGGAAACAGAGGGCAAATTCAATTACAGAAGTAATTAGAAAATATAGGGCAGGGCAGCCTTTTGGGACTAGGCCAAAAAAGGTAATTAATAAGGGTGAATAGGAGGAGGCTGGTATTGTAATTATAGAGGGCAATCGTCTATATCTATGAATACCAAAAAACACGATCAAAACTATTAATTTAGTGATCAAAAAAGTATTTTTGATAGATGATTAATATAGCAAAATTTATTTTAAAGGTTCGTTTTCTAGAAATATACTGGCACAATCACACATTATATGCCCCTCGCTGGTATTCATATCACTAATTAAATTCCATGCTTTCCAATGCCAGGGCTAATTATCAGCGAGTGTAAAAGGCAGCGTTTACAAAACGGCGTCTTGCCCGGTCGCGAACGGAGGGAGATCATGCGTGCAATTCTCCAAATGAAGCTCTCCAATAAACTAACTGGGATCCAGTAATCTACGTGCACCATCCGACTCCCTCTCGTATTGTAACGTTGCTCCTCCTGAAGAAAACAATCACTGCAACTGGGGTTTGATAAGAACATGCTAAATATCGCCTGTGCCGATTTGCATTTTTTTCTGTAAAGATACTGTATGTCTGGAAGCTGACTAACTGCAAAAGCAGGACAGGCAAGCAAGTTAGCGGAAAGGAGCCGTGCAGATCATGCAAATAGCAGACTGAACTGTACTAAATTTTACTGAAAGCAGTTTAACGCCGTTCAGCATACAGCGACCTCCCGCATTCATAAAAGGTCCACGTCCAAAGCGGACGCTATTGCCCATAATCGTTTTGGTGCTATTGCCCATATAATCCTAAAATCTCAAAGAGCTGGAAGTTGCTTGAAGATGCTGAAAGTGATTTTGAAGGTGGTCACGGTCACAACAATGCTTCATACTGGCCCTACTGCTCGGAAAATCTCATTATACATCTTATTTAAAAATGAAAACCCATATAAAATTTTTTCTTTCAGTTATGCATTACAGAACACAATAAGATAAACGACAACCAAATATGTATTATTCTACAAACGTATGGCCTAATGGCGGTCGGAGGATCTTAAAGGGCACTGGTATTTGTTTTCTGATAGATATCCACTCACCCAATTTGCATAGTTATATGAATTAGCCGTTAAAACCACTTTATTACAGACATTCCACTTAATATTATCGGCTCTGAAGATCTGAAAGCGTAAGAGCGGTAGGCAGAGGAGCAGGATAACGCTAATGTGCTTTCAGTTTCAAAGGAGTTGCAGTCCCATATTTACACCCTGAGGTGTATCATTTAATGCTGGGGGTAGAGCAAAGAGGGGGGAATATACGCAAGTACACACTGAGAGTACAATTATCATTTCAATGGGCTTATTGCCGCAGATCGGCGGAGTAATGAGGAGAAATACTTTCTGTAATCTTGAGGGAGGCGTGCACCAAAGAACCCAAATGGATTCTAATATAATAAGCACTTGAACAAGTACCAGAGACAGATTTCATGCTGCCTATAAATCGAAATGCCTATTTACATCATATTTATATTACTCGCGCGCTGGAAGATGAAGGAGATGCGGGTTCTGACTGGCGACACCTGCCAGTTGGACCTGTGGAAGGCGAGGTAGGCGAGTAACCTCCCAGTTAGAGATCACGGTTGGGATCACTGCAGTGAGAACGGGCATCTACAAGAAAAACGAAAGGCATGTTGATTTATATAAACTGCAATAAGGAGGTAGATCGCAGCTGGCAGACATGGTGAAAGTCATACCATGTGACTCAGATAGCAATTCCCAAAGGGTTCCAGGGTAAAATGCAAGATAATATGAATCTGTGATTAATCATGAATCTGTTTAACTGAAATGGAGGCCGGCCTGCAGGAGTTAAACTGGAATCTCTTACTCAAGCCTAATTTTGTATTTTTCTGATTTTGCACTAGGCCCTGTTAAAGTGATTTTTACTTCTCAGTCGTCTTGGCAGTTTACTAATGTCTTTCCTTTCTTTCTTTTTGAATTGTATTAGTATTATTACTCAGAGTCGGTGAATTACTTGTGACAGAAAGCTAAAACGAAAGCCTAGTTTCTGAACCCTAGAGAAAGGCTCCAGTGGTTTTTGGTTGTCCATGCCCCTGGGCCTTGAAGAAGACCCCCAAGAAGAGACTTCGTTTGGAGGCCGGAATAGACCCACGCTGATTTCAACAAGTGTTTGGCTAAAACAAATTTTCCATCATTGAAAACAAACAACAACCAAGTGGCTCCACACAGTTTACATATAGTTTACATCCATCCATCCATCCATCCATATATGTGTCCATCCATTGATCAGTTTTCTATGACCCAGAGGTCTGGATTGCAGTCACACACTATGGGCTGTGGATTGTGAGAGAAAGTCCATTCCAACACGAAGAGAGCATGCAAACTCCATAAACACAATCAGGCGCATCTTTTATACATCACAAACTAACAGCAAAGTTGGTAAACATGCAATTGTTAGTTCCCCACAAATATGCATTATTATAACAGCTTGATCTTTCCTTTTATTGCGTAAATATTTTAATTAAATCTTTGAAACGGTCATTCTTGCGACTGGAATGTCCTTGAGCAACCAAAACCCTAGCAAATGGGGTGTTGTGCTGTTTGCATAACTGCGATTTGTGAAAATCCCGCCGCTGTCTTTGCAGAGCGCTCTGAAGCCTGGTGTTTACCGCGTGAGAACAATGAGGTCCCTCTATGACATCTCCTCAAAGGCCGCGAGAGCCAGCTCCAGATTACCACCACACAATACGTGGATGAACAAGGCCGCACACCAGAGGGCTGTACCCAGATCAGATCAAAGCGAGGTTTATTTGGAGTTTGGGCCTCTATTTCCACAGCATTATCAATTCATAATTCAGCCCTAATTCTGCAGACAAGATGGTTCCTTTTATAGTGTGTAAGTACATGGAGAGAATGGCAATGCAGTGTGAGACACTGGGGCGGCTGTTAGAGCACTCTTGGAACCATAACCGGGAGGTTTCTAGTTTAAGTCCCAGGAGAAGGCCTACCTTTGTGTAAAATACTTAAGCTGAATGGCATTAATCTTCCATAACTTCTTATCACAGTGGACCTGGAATCGGTCCCGGGAAACACTGGCACTTTACAGTGACTGATTCACCTTTCGAATTGCAGGATTAAACCCACAGACATACAGCTGCCACACGCGGGGAGCCGGGGGCAGGAATGAAACCCACAACGCTGGATGTGCGTGTCTCCGGCGCTGCCCAACGAGGCACCGTGCCTCAGCGTAACCTGAACTGTGCGTGCGAACCACCCTGCAGCGTAAAAGGCTTTCAAACAGTATGACGCGCGGTTTAAAGCACCGGCTAAGTGATGAAATAGCAATAAATACGCATTTGGTTATTGATCTGCTTACGGACGGTGGCCGCGTATCTCGTCTCGGGGGAGACGTAGAGGAAAGACGCTGCGTTTTCAGGGATTAGCTCCACCGGCGGGCGCAGGTTGGCGTTTCCGGCTCACGAGGATGATAGAACACCTCTGCACGCCATCTGGGATCGCTGCGAAACGGCATCCGATTTCCGCACTTTTATTCCTGCTCTGCCCGGCCTGTGCTCTGTGTTCATTCAGAAAGGCTCTACTCCCGGGTGACATTAGTGGTGGGGGCG
>JABJVO010000044.1:11044988-11077317 GCA_026770805.1 Boulengeromyrus knoepffleri
CAGTGGGGGGGTGGGGGGGCGGAGAGGGGGAATCCTGGATGTTCACATTATCCAGAACTCCCGGCTCTCTATTGTCTACCCTGCAGCCCCTTAATTAACACTAGAGTGCCTGGTTTGGAGCACAAGACAGTGTGTGTGGTGGGGAGGGGGGCGGGGGGTACTGCCAATTGTGCCGTATAGCATGTATCTCACTCGGACGCTTCAAAATGCAGCAGAGCTGATGTGTAACGAAGCCCGATCACGGGAAGTAGAGACACAGGTTAAGGGCTTTTCATGAGCATGTGACCGGCACTGTATTCATAAACGAGCTTTCGTTTGAGTGCCATGCTGAGGGGACCCATGGAGAGCAGGCTGTGTAACGGACACCGAACTGAACAGAATGCACAGCGAGGGCAGCAGCTGGAGAGCACATGAAACACCGGGCCGGCATGCAAACAGTATGCAGACTATCGACGTAAACTGTCAGAGACGATTCCATAACAAACAGATGCAAAACAAAGTGTAAAACATTATTAGAAATGTGTTTGGCGGGACAGGCTTTGAGCAACTTGATACGTATATAATGTTACATTTAGTTCCAGTAACTTTTGTTTAAAGAGAGAAAGGGATGAGAAACCAGATCGCGGTTTTGTTTCGACAGGAAGACATGCAGACGGACGCGCGTGTCTCGCTGCAGACGGACGCGCATGTCTCGCTGCAGACGGACGCGCATGTCTCGCTGCCAAGTATGGTCTGGTGAAAAGGGCCGGCCCCCCCCTCCCGGTGTCCCTCTCCCCTGGCTGGGGCTCTGTGCTAATTGACAGACCACAGGCTGTGTTTTCCGCTCTGCCCCTTATCCTGTAATTGGCCAGGGGGAGACACAGGATATGTAGATGGGGGGGCGCGCATATACTGACACCCCCCCTCCCCATGTGTGACGCTCAGACAATCTACCTGCAGCCAAACATACTGACTGTAGTTAGAGAGCAAGAATGTACACCCTCTCTTCAGCTCTGGCTGTGATGACCTGGACCGCGCAGTGCGCTATATTACAAGCATTAAATTACGGCATTAAAATCAGTCCGAAATGAAACTGGCAGCCAAAAATAAAAATTCGGAATGAAACCCATAGTGAAGCAGTTTAGAATGCAAGCCTGTCATAGCGACAGAACTACAGAGTAAAACCCAGAAACTGTGAGCATAACCAAATTCAGCTTCCTTAGATGAACACAAATGGAAGAAAATGAAAACTTTGTTTAAAATGCAAATAATCCCCCCCCACACAGCTACATCTACATAAAATATTTCGTAAGACCCCCCCCCCCCATCTCAAGGGTACCTTCTGTTGATCTGTTTTGCTAAATAATCCAAAAAGTGGGACCAGATCCCACTCCTGAGACGAAGCCAAGCACCACTAGCGCTGCGCTCTCCATTCGGGTGCGAGCTGATGGTCGGCACCCAGTGTCGGACACCCCCGCCCTGCCTCTTGGACCCGTCTGTATGCGAGAAGAGCACCCAGACCCCCATATGTCAATTTGCCAGAGGACCACTGCATAAAACAGTTACCCAAACGCCAGCATAATCTTTAGCAATGCATTCCATTTAAAAGATGCTGCTAAACAAAACCGACCGACAAAATTCTCACTTTTGGACATTTACCAAATTGCACGTAAGATAAGCAGCTTTCCGACGGGTATAACAGGCCTCACTTGGGACGCCAGCGCTCTGCTCACGTCAGATTGCCCCGGCCAGCATTCTGCTTGCCACCTTCGCAGGGTACATCACAGCGGTCATGCGCGACTTACCCCAGCTTGTCTGTGCCCGACTGTCCCTCCGAGGCCTAGCCTGTGCGATAAATCCAGGGTGTTTCCCAGGCAGGGTCCCCACCCAGGTGCAGCAGGGGCCGGCACCTGCGAGCGAGCGGGACGGCACTTTTAAGAGAGAGGAGCCGGCAGCACCGGCAGCGTCTTCCCCTCTGCCTCGCCTCGCCTCGGTGTAAGGAGAGAGCGGAATGCAGCCTCTGTAGACTTTTTGTCCAAGCTGTAGGTCTTTTTTAGCAAGGCAAGATTAGTTCATACAAAACTCAACAATACGGCACTGAAACCTATTGTTGATATTCAACATTTTTCACATAGCGGAGCAGAATAGACAATGTGGGCGGCGGGAAACCCCGGCATGGATTTCCAGCTGATGGTATCTCAGCCACTAGGCCTGCGACGGCATTTTTTTATCAGCCTTCTCAGAGGAGAAGCGGGCGGAACGTGGAAATCGAAATGTCACCCCGAGGCTTTAATGGTGAGACGAGGGATTGAAATTGATTCCGCGGAACGGAATCTCCCGAAAAAGCCCAGCCAAGGGAACTCCAGGAAGCTCCCAGACAAAGCAGCCACATACGGCTGCTTTGCAAATACGGCTATTAAACCTTACGTGAATTTAAGGCAGCTCAGTTTGGGAGAATGGCTTCTAATACAAAACCTAACACTTGTCTGCAGTTAGTAAAACCTAAAAAAAGAAACATGGATTTATCTTGAGCTTACTGAAAACTGTATGCTCGTCATACATTTTAAACGATGTTTCTTAAAACCAGATTTTAGGAAGAGCAAACTGATAGAACACTTAGTTACAACATGTTAAATTTAAAATCAGTTTTATTCTAGCAGTATGTGCATGGATTTTAGGTTGAGGGTTTAGTCCTTGATTCTGATTAAGGAGTACAAATATTCTTGACATTTAACACATAAAAGCACTACTGATCTCACCGTAGCACCTCAGTGAAAACATCCAAGATCTTAAGCAGCATGTCTGATCCTACCACCTTCTCCGCCACAGAGAGGTCCAGCACCTACCCAGTCCATTCCTCCCAGGATTCCAGCTGCCACTTTTTCCCAGTGTCCCTGCTCGCTCCGAGGTAGCTGGGAGAGTCAGGATTGTTCGTCCACTTTCTTTTCAGCACTTCCTCAATTGACCAATTGACAGCTGATTGATGGTTATCTTTTCACGGCTATAAAAGGGGGGAAATTACCATCACTGTGGCTGTGTACAGTATGAGCCTTTGGGGTAAATTGCACATTGCTAAAATTCCCCTCTGCTCCGTCTGCACAATGGGGGGCCCCCGATAAAAAAAAAAAAATAAAAACTTTCCTTTCTGTCTCTTCTGTTGTACTGTAGATTTGGCCTTTTCGGCCAAGTGTGGAAGGGCTTTGACAGCTTCTTTAAAAGCACATAAAGGCGCTTGAATGAGAAATGGCTTGAGGCCAGTCCTTGGCCTGTCTGTCTCCGGGAGAGGGCCATTCTTCACGCCGAAAACAGAGGCTCTTGTGAGGAGCAGATAAGCCCTAAAATGAATTCGAGCGAAGGACGCAAAGTGAACTTGAGGGGTCCATCTCGACGGCCAAGCCTTTGGAGGTTTCACACGCAAATCCAGTTGTTTGGATTCCAAATAAACAGTCCAGAGTAGCACCTAATGACGTCCAGAATAGGCCAGTTTATAGGATAAATGATCTAGCGACACATGACATGAAACATATACATTATATACAGATTCCGTTCATTTTTTGATTTTTTGATAAGTAGTTATTTCCAAATACTATCCAAACTGGATCTTTTAAACCGTTGACGGACGGAGGGCGTGTTTCTGTTTTTTAAACACTTTTAAAAGTTGGTTGATAAAAGCCACCTTGGGAAATCAGAAAAGTTGAGCCACAATAAGACAAAGACAAAGAAATGGTTGAAGGTTCAAGATTTATTGGTCACATAGTTATACAGATACAATTCACAGTGAAATGCAAATCCGGTTTCTCCTTAGACTGTGAGACAAATAGCAGTTAAATAAACAAACAAAAAATAAATTAAATGGTTAAAAGTGGACCCATGACCCTGAATAAGACAAGCGGTTATAGGAAATGGATGGATGGATGGATGGACGGATGGATGGATGGATGTGTTAAAAGTGGGGAGGGTGGCAAAATGGATAATAAAGGTTAAATAAGATTATATACACTATATGTACAGAAGTGATCATTTAATATGGATGATAAAAAGTTAAATATGAGTATATATGCGGAAATGGCAATGTATAATGTACAAAAATGGCAGAATGCAAACAAGACAATGTACAGTAGAATGTCAAATGGAGGTTAGAATTAGCGCTGCGAATTTTGCACAACTAATATAACGATATCGGGAAACAGAAGCCTTTCGGACACCTCCCCGTCATTTTTTGTCTCCATCTGAGATTTTTGAAAGATTTGACCCATTCAGGCTCCAGCTTACAATTCAAACCCCCCAAGAGGACAACAGCAATTCCACTGCGAGGCGTTTCCTCCCTGTTATTGTTCCATCCATGTGTTTGCGCTGAAATCTTCCCTCGATTAATCTCATTTGAAATGTGAAAGTCGTGCACCGTCCTGCATTCATCCAGCCCAGCGGGGAAGGCATATTTCACCTGGGCATCATACTGTGTGGATTAATTGTCCACCTACAACACAGGAATAGGTCGAGCAGGGTGCCCGTGATATTTTTCACCCTGCGGCTTGTGCTGTTTTGCCATGGAAACCATCTTCCTTTCCCTGTGTGTGCCTGTCTTGTCTTTAATTTCAAAAGCACACCGAGTGCATCAGTGTCTTGTTCTGCTATTGAGAGGTCCTACATTATTAAAATAAACACGCCTACCTTTGTGGGCCCGTGTTTTGATGTATGTTTAATAATAAGCTACAGCTATGAATGGGTAGCGTAGTGGGTCAGTAGGTAGCACTGGTGTCTCATACCTCCAGGTGTCTAGGCGTTTCAATGCCCTGTTCATGTGGTTCGGTAGATTATTGACTCTATTGTCTAAATTGTGTTTGTGTGCCCCTGTCACAGACTGCTATTCTTCCCACCAAGGGCTTTCTGGGACAGGATACCGGCTCCCTTGTACCGAAGATTATGGGAAAAACAAAACCAATGAGTTCATGCGCGCATCTCCAGAATATCGTTTCAGATGAATGAACGAATGATGCTCTGTTTGCCTTTTGCACAAGTACATTGGAATGCTTCGTTTCACATATCCCATCATGCTGTTCTTCTTGAGACATGCACACACACACACACACAAGGAGGTGAGAAGCTTGGAGCCCGAGCACTGGGGCGGCCATTTTTCTGGCGCCACTGGAGCAGTCAGGGGTTAAAATAAGTTACGCAGGTGATTCCAAATTACCCCAGAAAGTACAACATGGCCCGGTGTGGTCTTGGCTGTTTTTTGACCAGGTGAAAGTGAAAAAAAGATAAACCCACAGCCCCCACTCCTGTAGTCAAACAACGTTAAACAGTAGCTTTAGACAGGGAGGTGTCGGGTGACTTTTAACACTTTGGCTCCCCTGGTTTGAAATGCCACATGGATCCGAGGTGACTGAAGCATCAAGTTAGCTTGGCGGGGGGGGACTCCTGCTGGGAAACACCCTTAAGTGCTCCCTCCTGCAAGCACACATGTGATATTTAACAGCATTTGAATTTGAAAACAGATGCGTCCCCTTCCACACCTATGCTGAGGCTGGGGCAATAGCTGCAGGTGTTAGCGACCGGTGTGACAACAAGGCCCCATCGGCATGTGAAGACTTACGGATTTTACACGCTGACCAAATACGGATATAAGAATGACTTCTACCAAAAAAATGCAACGAAACCAAAAATCAGGGAAATATGTCCATAAACTGTGCTGTAAACTGGCAGATGCATTTTCTGTTTCTTAAAAAAAATCGCTGTACTTCAGTTACCTTTAGAAGCCTGCAAGATCAGGTGAACTGCCTACTCTTTGGCCCGACACGACTAGCTTTGTTTCCAGGCAAAATCATTTCAATGGTGCTAAATGTTGCTCAAGCTAAACCCTTTCAAATCTCTTTATGTTAATTGTCTGTCATTAAATTATCATTTCCTATTCCCAATCCCAATACAATGTACTTCCTTTGTTATTTATTGTCTTTATAACTAATATTCTTAGTTAATCCAGCTAAGTCATGGTTTTGTCCTGTCCTCCAACAAATGAGTACAAATTGCCCTCCCCCCAAGACATTACTTAACCTGCTGCTAAATACCTGTTAATATCTTGCAGAGAGAGGACTGACTTAACTGACTTACCCCCCCAAGCTAAGGCTTAAAACAAACAGCTGCTGTGAAGGGTGGGGGGCCTGATTGTGCCATGCATGCTGCCCCTAGGACACCAAAACATGGTGCTCTGGGGGGGGGTTAGTGTGCCTCAAAGGTATCGTTGAGCCACTGACCCCCCTGGGAGGTGAGAATCACAGCGAGAGGTACGTTCGCTGCCTTTGAGGCCCGCAGATTTTAGCGCCTTTAAAAAGGCCTGTTTCCTATCAAAGCACCCCCCCCCCCCCCCCCCCCCATGGCAACATTAACATCAGCGGCACGTTCAGAGGGCAATGAATACTAGCGGGAGGTCCAGGTCATGCATATGCTTATGGGTAGTCAGCCTCAAGACTATTCCGGAATCTTTGGGTCTGACCCTTAGGGAAGTGTAGCGGATTTCAATCTGAGGAAATACAGGACGACTTGATTTGTAGAGCTGGGGATCGATTTTTTTTTTTTTTTTTTGGGGGGGGGGGAAATAAAATTTTCTTTGCATTTGTGTGAAATGTGCATGGAAATATGACACAAATCATTACATGGAATGATGAAAATATTTTTTTCTGGGGGGCAGCGATGAAAAATTTGGTGGCTAATGCCCCCCTAAATAGGCTCTAGAAACACTTATGCTTAATCATCTCCACTAAATCAATATTTTGTCTTCTTCCTCTGACAAGCTAAATACGCTGTATGGACAAAAGTATCTTGGCAAGTGGCCATTACATCTACAGGAACTGTTATGACGTCCCGTTCTAAATCCATAGGCATCAATATGGAGCTGGTCCCCCCCTTGCAACTGTAATAGCTGCCCCTCTTCTGGGAAGGAGCGTGTCTGTGGGAATTTTTGCCCATTCATCCAGAAGAGCATTTATGAGGTCAGGCACTGATGTTGGACGTGAAGGCCTGGCTCACGATCTCTGTTCATGTTTATCCCAAAGGTCAGGGCTCTGTGTGGGCCAGTCAAGTTCTTCCACACCCAACTCACCCAACCATGTCTTGATGGACCTTGTTTTGTGCACTGGGGTACAGTCACTCCACAGAACACATTTCCACTGCACCAGAGTCCCAGTGGCAGTGTGCATTAAACTGCACCGTCCGACGCTTGGTGTTGCGCGATTTTTTAACATTATAGGCTTTATGACAGTCCATTCGTAAGTATAAATTGTCCATAAGTTGGACATTTTTAACCAGGGCACTGCCTGTACCACACTTGAACCCACTGAGCCGTTCAAAATGACGCATTCCTTCAGAAATATTTGTAAACCTGACTGCATGGCTCGGTGCTTGATTTTATACATTTGTGGCAATGGGTCTGAATGAAACACCTGAATTCAGTGACTGAGAGGTGTGTCCCAGTACTTCTGTTCATATAGTGTATGTTTATGTGATGGGCTTCCTTATACACTTCAGCCAAGGTACACGTGGTGCATGAAGATCCCTCCAGTTTGTCACGTTTAACTCCAGAAAATGGCTTCCCGATGTGGATGGGGAACAGATGACTTATGCTCCATGATTGGGCGCAGTGCCCTGAACTGGATGCCGCATGAAAACATCGCATATGGTCAGGTGGAAATAAATCTCCACGTGCAAATAGTATCACATCCCCTGGCTGGCTTTTCCTGGGATGAGGTCCAGACTCATCTTGAGCCTGCACTGGATAATTGGTACAGAAGATGGCAGGAGCCCTGAATGGAAATATCATCAGTAAATGAAATTAAAGGACACAAGGTCCGTAAGGAGCCTGGAGGCCTTAATGAGACACATTTTTGTGCGGGGGGGTGGGTTAGGACTCTGTGCCGGAGATTAGAAGGCTGTAGGTTCAAATCCCAGGGCTGGCAGACCGATGCTGCTGTTGGGCCTCTGAACAAGGCCCTTAACTCCCACTCTCTCTCATGGGGTACAAGGTAGGATAAGTAATGAGGGGTTTTCCCCATAAGAATCGATAGAGCATCACTATTCCATTTTTAAGGCTTCAGAAGATTAAAAACAAGAAGAAAAGTGCACCCCCCCCCAATTGTCTAACATGTTGTTATGCAGTGTACATGTAATCTATATGATCTCCATTTGTAATTGTTTTTCATGTCTTTCTCTTTGAGAGCACTGTATACGTTTGTATGCATTATACCTAAACACCTGTTTATGCTGTGAATAAACATGTGGAGTAATAAAATCTGATTCCATCCATCCATCTATCCATCCAGACAGTGCAGGTTTGCAGTGACACATAAGACTATCCCAGGTAGCAAAGGGTATAAGGCTGGGGATTGGATGTATACTGCTAGCTCATCGCAGGGCACATACCCAGATACAGTCACATGCTATAATGAATATAGAGCTGCCAGTTCATCTAACCGCATGTGTTTGGATTTTGATGAGAAACAGAAGTAACCAGTGGAAACACCCAACAGCAAAGTATGTGACCTGGCAAAACTCTGACTGATTAGAAAAATGCTTTTAAAAAGTGTCATATCCAAACAGAATATGTTGCTACCTTCATTAATTAATCAGCGGAGCTACTTGACATTTGCTAAGGAATATTATTATTACAAACAAGTGTGTAAACGATGTTATACACACAATCGTTGTGTCTGGATGTTTGCCTGGATAATTTGCTGGGAGTTTCATTTGCAGTGACTATGTCAAGCAAACATTCATTTACATGTCACATTAGAGAAATGCTGACCACCGGCTGAAAGGCTCAGAGAAGGTTATTCGTCTGTCAGACTGCCGCTGTGTGTCTTAGGGGGTCCGGCGATCCATGCGTGCTATCAATCGGTCCAAAATTCCTAACTCTCTTCACTGTCCCGCAGGAGCTGCATTACTCTCACTTCACAAACGCAATAATTGCCCAATCGCGAGCTTTGTTTCTGCTGTCAGGATGAAGGTTATCTCGCCCGCCACCGTGACCATCAGGTGACAGCCATATCCCATAATGCAACAGCGGCCGTCAAGCTGTCCATCCAACTGTCCGCTCGCTAGTGGTTCCCATGGTTCCCCTGGGACCCCTTCTGGGGAAGGACTGAAAGCCTCTATTATCTCCCGGCGTTGAGGAGAACCTGTTGGGGCTTTGATAAGCTATCACAGGTCCCAGGTGAGACCCGGCTAACAGCACGACAGCAGCAATCAGCGTGCCCACTGACAACATGCACGAGCTTAAGATCTATCCTTCTCTTACTAGCATCTAGACCAGTATGGGCACCATTAAGATGCATGTAAATATTACGGGTTTGGCACTAGCTCTAGAGTCTAATATAATTTGCCTGTGAAAGTCCTGGTACACAAAACACGGAGTCTAACCTTGTATCAAAGTTCAAGAGAAAAATCCATAAATTTGCACCGCTAAACCTAGTGGATTCCCTTCTGCTCTGTTTTACGCAGTATAACGTGGTATTACTTTTTCCTGTGTACTGTAGAATATTTTTTTGCTGTAGAATAAAGCACAAATAGCCACAGTTGTTATGGCTTTTCTGCCTTTAAGTGCCGGGTTTTACAAATGGCCCTGTATGGTAGAATAATTGATTTTCTCAGCTGTCCTCTTATGTATAATTTCTGTTTCTATCTTTCCATCTTGTTGTAGCGTTTCACAGTCAGAATGATACTTTTCCCCCTCTGATAAACCAATGAAAGGCAGTTTGTACTGCTAATTAACTTTATTGCCCTGATAGCTCCCCACAGCCTTTGATGAAAACAATTATCAACCACCACTGGTCCCCTCCCCTGTTTTACTAGCAAAAAAGACTATTAATTAGAAACCAGACCCCATCCCTGTTGGCCAGCCATGTTTTCTACACTCTCGAATGGGACAACACCACATTGTTAAGGTATGATTTAGCTCTCGTCTTCCTATGCTAATTATTGTCACATTCATCAATTTCATCAAGGAAAGAGCTCTCAGAAAGGCTGCTGTATTTGCGGTTAATATCGCATAAACGGGTTCTACCCATCAGCACATCTGTCATTTGTGGGGATAAGGGGCGTAAAACGTATTCATCCATAATTAGACGAATAAGAAGAATTAATCATATGGTCCTGCTTTATTATGCTGGAGCCCCACGTTTGTTATCATTTTATTCGTTTGTCACTCGGACACCACTTTTATCGAAAAGGACATCTAATTTTGCAGCTGAGTGTTTTCAGTGAAGTGGTTCAAGTTAAGCATTCTTGATAGAATGAAAGCAGGGCTCCTCCACACACACAAGTATCCAATTTCCATTTCCTCAACCAGTTGAACGCAGGATGGCAGGCAAGGGAGATGTCCACCTACCATGCTGCACTGCATTGTGAGTGATTTGTAAGCCATGCATCTACACAGAAAATGAACAGGAGGTCAGTAGTTTTTACACATTGTGGGTTACGAGGTGTTTTACGTATGGCTGTAGTTGCGGGATTGTGTTTAAAAATACATATGATGTAAGATCAAAGATGCAGACCAAAGGAAAAAAATAAATAAAAGAATTAAATTGAATGGATGTTAGGAATAAATAAATGCAGAATATAGTACGAAATTCCATTGTGATGGCACTATTTATTACCTCTTGGGGTAATAACTGCATTATGGTGCAAAACTTGATTAAAAATGGCAGCCATCTTTGCTATACACTATCTATTAGCGAGCCATGCTAAGCATAGTGCCAGGGCTGTCAACTTTGGTCAGCCGGCTGGCGTGAGATTTTCGATTTCAGACAAGACCGCACACGCATTTACACCTATGTGACAGTTTTATTGCCTTGTAAATAGTCTGTAGGGTTTGCAAACTACGCCAATGCTTTTCATGCAGCTAATTTTAGGATTATAATGTAATAATGTAAATTTGCCGTAAGATTTCTTGCGTGAGCGTGAGAGTCCGAAAGCGTGAGTGTCACGCCAGATGCGTGAGAGTTGGCAGCCCTGTAGTGCTAATGCTAATGATAAGAATAACACAACACACCTCGTAACCATGGTGATAATGCTAACGATAAGAATATCACAACACGCCTCTTAGCCATGGCGCTAATGCTAACGATAAGAATAACACAACATGCCTCTTAGCCATGCCACTAATGCTAATGATAAGAATAACACAGCACGCCTCTTAGTCATGGCGCTAATGCGAGAGGTAAGAATAACACAACACGCCTCTTAGCCATGCCGCTAATGCTAACGATAAGAATAATACAACATGCCTTTGGTCATGGTGCTAATACTAGTGGTAAGAGTAACACAACACGCCCCTTAGCCATGACGCTAATGCTAACGATAAGAATAACACAACGTCTCTTAGCCACGCGATGAATGGCCGCTCGTCTCCTGCTGCAATGCTGCAATCCCCACAAAATGAAAAAGGAGTTAAACCCGAAAAGCTCCATGTGTTCAGCAAAGTGGATTAAACGGGGCACAGAGAATCCCTCAGGGCCATCTTGCATGCATGTGGGGGAGTGGGGGGGGGGGGGCGGTCAAGACAGCCATGTCAGGTGATGATCCCCCCCCCCACCTCATTTGAATTCTTGCCCTGAACTTTTGATCAAAAGCACTGGGGACACTGTTACAGCCATCACTCGAAGTTATCGCAAGGAGACATGCGTGACCTGTGCAACGGGTGGTAGCAGGTAGCGTAGTAGTTAAGAAACTGAACTGTAAGAAAGACTTAACTACATTACTTTTCAGAAAGGTATTTTAAATATAAATATCTGCTTCTTTTCCAACACAGCTTAGGGTTGTTGAGTTATAGGTAGCATGGAGCCCATGACCAAGCACAGAGCCCAAGGCAGGGGGCCACCACATGATTTTGGACTGTGGGAGGACATTGGGGCTCCTGGTAGGTATCCCCACAAACTGAGAGGGGACAGTCTTTCACTGGCAAGGTCACAAGGCTGGGCTGCGCACCTTGGATGGGGCACTAGTCCATTGCAGGGCACAGACACGCACACACTTACTGGGCAATTTAGCGGAACGCGTGGGAGGAAACCAGAGCACCCAGAGACAGGATCCTAGCAAGAAACAAACAAACAAACAAACAACCAAAAAACAAACAAAGAAAACTGGCACTCCTACCAGTTTGTCTGATGACCCATGCTGCCTGGGACAGGCTACAGTCCCACCATGACCCTGAGCATGGGTGGGGAGATGGATAATAATAATAATAATACCTGGATCCTTGATGCACAAATCCATAAAGAACCTCAATTTATTTCATACGAAGCTTCCCAAGAAGGCCTCAATATCAAATTATCACACTTTAGCCCAGCTACATTTATTGTTAAATGCAACCCAACCTAATATCTTCTGCTCAGAGGAACTGATTGCCATCTGTCTACCACAGACTGCATGCTTGTCTAGGTACTTCAGTTTTTACTTTTCAAGTGTGGGGATGGAGGGCCGACTTGCCTATTGAGCAGTGTGCCCCCCCCCCCGGGATTATTCTAACACACGGCAGTCAATATTAGTACACTGTGACCTTCGGTACCTCAAAGCAAATCTATTAAGTCCAACATTTCTCCCTGTAAGTGTTTATCAGGAAGGATGGCTTACATGTCTACTGAAGCAGATATAGAGACCCCCTGGACAATGGCAAGATTCCAGACAGGGTACCACAAGGCCAGGCTGGGGAAATAGGGGGAGAAAATCTTAATCTGCCGGACAATGGTGCTCTCCTGAAACCCTATCATTTTCACTCGCAGCGAGGCTTCTGTCCGACTGCGAATGAGATGAAAGGAGTGGTTAGCGCTCAAAATTGGATCAGTGCTAACATTCACTCACTTTTATCAGCGGTCGCCAAAGGTCATCTGAAATAAATGACTGATGAATTTAAGCCAAGGCAGATTCTGTTTGCTTCTTTTTTTTTTTTCAATTTTGCCTGGCCTCTCCAAAACCCCCACAGTGATAAGAGCCCTTACCGATCATGGCCTGTCACTAACATCAGGAATCGATACGAAAGCCACTGGAAGGAAAGCCAGAAAAAACAGCCTGAATGTCAATGGATTTAAAGAAATAAGTCAGGAAACATGACCTGTCATGCAACAGATGTTACTGTGGAAGTTCCTTAGGTATCATCTTGTGTGGTTGTGCCACGTTAACATCATCATGTAAGGTCGAGACGGTCCAGGGTTGTAAGCATTGAAAAGACATGAACACTAATAGAATGACATCAAGTGAGTACAATATCATCATGACTCATCCCTTCAGAATTTACTGAGCTATGACAAAGAAAGGCTTTATAACCACTGAATGAGAAAAGGGCAGCTTTAAACTTCATTAAGCCATAGTTACATCTTCTCATTCTCCTTAATATGTTTAATACTTTTTAAATGCTGTCTGAACCACACAGAAAATCTGTCCACAAGTTGTGTTACATTTATGTCAGATTTATTGTATTAAATGATGTTTTTAATAGTACTGTTTTACAAGATTTGAAGAACCCTGCTTTAGACAGATAACTTGTTGCAGACATGCATGCAAGTTTAGAGTCCTTTTTTAGTGTAGCTAATTCTAAATTCTAATGATGATACTGCTGCTCATGTTGATCGATGGCTTTGAGGTAAAACTTCCTGTTATGACAGGAAGTAAATACCCTGTACCCTGTCCACATTGTGGGTTATAAAAAATGAAGGACTAAAAAAAAGGAAACAAAATGAGGGGTATAAACACAGGCAGGTAGAAATCAAAAACTAAAGCAGAGAGCAACACAGGAACAAACACAGCAGTACAGGAACAAGCACAAGGGAAAACTAATACTAAACACATTTGTGGGTGCACAGGCAAGTAAAACATACAGGAACCCAGGAGTGACCAAACACAGGAACAAATGCACAACAGCACAGGAACAAGCATAATGACCGACTGGGGAACGGAGTAAGGGTAGGTATTTAGAAACACATGATAACAAGGGCTTCAGCAAGGGACAGGTGTGGGCTTTAATTAATCAACCACAATACAAGAGACTAGGGGCAATGAGCAACAGGTGAGGGCAATCACAATCAAACCCTAGGGACTAGGGCAAGGAGATATAGGGAACCTAGATGGAATAATTATTAAACTAGTCGCACACAAGGATAACCAGAAACAGATACAAAAACAAGAACCAATACAGAATAACATGTGTACAAGAACTAACGAGGGGAAAAACCAAAACTCAAAATATCCACCAAAGTTGGATGATTGTATGCCCAAGTGGTGGCCCAAGGAGCAGGGGAACACACCAGAGACAGAACAGACCTGGGAAACAATGGGTGACGGGATGGTCAGTGACACCTGCTGGCCAAACAGGGAGATGACTGATTGAACGTAGTTAAAATGGGGACCAATCCTGATAGTACTCAATCATGCTTTGAGTTGGCAAGATGGATCACCTGTCCAGAACTCAAGGGACAGGAAATATCATGTAATGGAAAGATCCAGTAACCCACTCCTGCCCCAGATGATGAGAACACGGAACAGAGCCCTAGATGCGTCAGTTGAGGATGTCTCACATGCTAGTCAGGGTCATTATGAGTAATTACACACTGTTCTTATGGGCAATGGAACTGAACAGTGGATTTACCAGCCACCAAAACCCACTGCGGTACAGAATGACAGCGCAATTCATTAATTAATTAGACCCAATCAGTATAACTCTGCCAATGCATTAGTAGTCAAGAGGAACTAGTGACATATTTCTTACTGGGTGTTAATTAGGCTTATATTCTGTAGGCTCCCACTGTTTAGTTTGAGTGACTGCAATATAAAGCCATGAAGATTTATGGAGGCGGGAATATCCAAAGACATCAGGAACAAACAGTAAAAGGAGCTGATAAGAGTTCCTCTTCAAACAGACTTCCTTTCTTCACTTAGGTTTGCACTTAGGTACGCCGGTGCAGTGTCGCTCTAATTGGTGCCTCTTCCTCCTTCCACTGGCATGGGGGAGGGGCGGTTTGCACCAACACACACACACACACACACACACACATCACCCGCGCGCGAGTCCCAGCAACGTGTCCCGGACCCATCCCTCCGCAGGAACCAACCAGAAGTGTCTCCATCCTGCATTAATTGCCCAAATTGAAGCCCCCACTTGCTTCGATGCGACCCCCCTCCCTCCCCCGCTCTCCCCAGCCTTCCCCTGAGCCCGCCACTCGTCCCAGCCCCTTTGATATGATAATGGGCCGCTCCGCCATGGATGGGGATGCAAATTGCGGGGCGGCAATTTCGGCGGCGTGCACCTGCCGGCTGCACGGCTCCTCTGCCGCGGCTCCGGAGACACAAAGGCCGCGCGCAGCAGCGAGATTGCATTCAAATGGGCCCCCGTCCCCAGCAGATGCTAATCCCCCCTCCTGGCCCGGCCCAGTCCGCCAACGGGGGCCATTTAGTCCTCGCTCCATGCTAATAATTGGTCAACATTTACATTGCACTCCGACCAATTGAATTATAAATAGATTTTAAAGGTCCATTTAACGCTTCCGACAGAGTAGGTATTATTGGCTCACAATGACAAGCCGGTTGAAAATGCCATTAGCCCTATTTTGCTTCTCACGCAGGTTTTTGCATTTATGTTTTTTTTTTTTTTAATGCTGGGTTCCCTGTTGTCACTCACTTCCATTTAGGAGTCCTAGTTTAAATTCTGCCCGTCAGACACGTCCGTAAATACAGATGATGGTTTTTGGAGCTTCCAAGAGATGTAAACATAAGCCCGTGTGGACAAACTGGATCTGAGACCAGGAGATACGCTCCAGATAGCCTGCTCTGAGTGAAGCACTGTTTGTGGATTTACCCTGTGCTTCAGAATACACCCCCACCGCCTACATACAAGCGAAAGAGCATTTAACGATAACAATTGTATGATTATTATTATACGTCATAATCAGGGCAGCGCTCTCCTGGTTACACTGAGACAGCCAACCCACACTTCCTGGTCTGTCTCACAATTTTCTCGCTCCAGTCTGCCCCCCCCATCCCCACCTCCAATCTCCTACAGCAGCGCATACCAGGATGCCACGTTTTTCCCAGCATAAGCAGATGCCATGCCAATCCTGTAAGGATGGTGCAGACAATCTCCCACTTTAATATTAACCACAAAGCCATGCACCTTCATTTGTGTCATCAACCAATTTTCACTTAAGTCAGAAATGATTTTCATGGGCATCCCATCCAGGGTGTCCCCTGCCTGTCCTCTGCTCCCTTGGAAAGGCTTTAGAGTCTCCACAACTCTATACTTGATAAATGGTTATGTATGGATCGATGGATTGTAAACATTTTGAATAATGGAAATAGCACTTGTATGAGTACACGCTGGTGGTTCATGTGAAGGCTCTTACTAGGACTCCCGCTGGTCATTATAACATGTTCTATGAGCTTACGGGCCTTGGGTTGTCAGTATAGGCAAGCAACAGATTCACAGGAAAGGATTCTAAAAGTCAACTGTGGGATTTTGTGATTGGGGGACAGGCGATACCCTGGGGCCGTAAATGACCATATAAAATGGACGTCCTGAAGTGAAAACGTGGAACGTGAAAAGGGGTTTATAATGTCGGCCGTTTAGGATGCCCAGACGCCCAGTGCAGTTCCACTCCAGTTAACACCAGAGAGCACACAGCTTCCCGGAATCGCAGGACGACACCTCGCTCCCCCCTCCCGCCCCCCATGCACCCCCGCAAGTCCATTCTCAGTGCAAACTGTGCTTCAAGTTTGAATGAACAATCCCGAGTCCCCTAAAAAAGCCTCACTCTCCCCCCACCTCCAACTGGGGCACCTACTCCCCATTAATTACAATTTACCAATCGCTTCTGCAAAGCTGCTACAAAACTGAATCACTCCACACTGAGGATGCAGTGATAGTGGAAATTTTTTATATCGTCGTTTTAATAGGCAATCAGGCCGCAATTTCCAGGTCCGGGCGGTATTACCATAACAAAGGTGTGACACGGAACACATCTGTGGATCAGCATGGCTTTACAGGTTATCAGGCACGCACAGAGAGATAGGCAGCCCAGAAGCACACACTTCCTGGCCCGGCTTGGGGCTGCTTCCATATACCAGGAAAACTGCTCTTCTTTTGTCCAGCTCCTGCTCATTTTGAGTCAAGGGAATGCTTATAAGAGAGATGGAAGACAGGCGGGATATGTTTGTGACACAGAATACATAAACCGGGGCTAATCACTCGACCCCGGTTAAATAACGTTCTCTGCTCTTAAACCCCGAAGACCCACAGTGCCCTAGGAAAGTTTCTTTCTTGCATTTTGAAAACTTGCTGCGTTATTATGCCGGAATTCAGAGAAAAAAGAAAAAAACAGAACGCACAGACGAACTCGCCAACAGTTCCGCAGTGACCTAGCAACCGGGGCAGTTCATCTGGTGGAGACCCTGGCAACAGCTAACCAGGCCGTGGCTCAGTTCTGTGTAGCCGTCGCCGTGCCGATGCTTGGCTCCAGACAGGTCAGGCTGGCGTGGTACTCTGGCCCACTCCGTGTGCGTCGGCGGGCTGTTTCCCGCCACACCGTCCCCGAATAAAAGGGCCCCTTCTTCCCTGAGCTCGGCGTCTGGCACGGTGCCCCTTTCAGAGCCCAAACTGACTCTCCGGCTTGGATGTTACAAATTAGTACATTCTCGGAATTACAATTAGTGCACGCATGAGTCCGCCATTGTTTCTCCTGCATAATGAAGAAGCTGGCCTTCGCCCATGTGACCAGGCCTTTCATTTTCAGGAGGGGGGGCGGGGGCGGTAGCCCAATGTAAGCTTGATGTTAAGTCACACCACAAATGCTACAGGCTCAGGAAACTAATTAATCAGTTACTGAAAAATGCAACTGCAGGAAACATATTTTTCAGTGATTAATTAAACTACTCACAAAAAACTTTACAGGAATAAATTCTATATAAATACGAAATCACTCTGTGCCAACTGAGGCACAGGAAGTTGGTAGGTAGTTTGCATAATGGTTTGCAAGGGATTTGCAGCCTCAAAATTCAGGCTATGCAAGGTTTAGTTTGCAGAGTGACTAATATACAGGAGAGATGAGTGCAAGTCTCCCTTTCTGACAAATGGTCTGTGTCCATTTCCTGCTGTCTGTGTAATGGTTCCCCAAATGAAAATACCTTAAAGAGAAACATTCATTAGGCCAAACAGTTTTATAATTGAAGAGCAAATTTCGCAAGTTTCGGAAATTTAATGAAAGTCCATCTTCGGATTACACGAGGACCGAGTAAGTTTTGGTTTCCGATACTGTGACATATGATAAGGCAGCCTGACTTCATTGGCAGTCTGATATCAAAATCAAGAAAAAACAGACTCAGACAGTCTTGCAAACCTGCTCTTCAGGTAGAACATTGACCTGGACAACATTAAAACCTATTTGGTAATGTGGAACTATGATACACAATTCCATTCTATTCTCATGGCACCAGTCATTACATTCAGTTCTCAAGATGTTGTCGTAAATACTTTTTGACGACACTATGAGTACAACCATGAGAAAGACCCAGCTTTATCGAGAACTCTAATGGAATTTTTTCTTGGCCCCAATCACAAGCCTATTCATTTACAAGAGAAAGATCACCTCAATACGACAGGCACCTCTCGTAGATAATTACGTCTCGGTATCAAGCAGGAAATCCGAAGCTTTTCTCGTCAACGGCTGGCCTAGGCGCTTCTCCGTAACCAACGTGATGTTACACGTTCCACATAACCCCAGTAGGCGCGGAGCAAAATTGCCATATAATCCAGACTAGGAGTTAGAGTCTTTAGAAACATCTGAATTGCCACTAAACAAACTGCTGTTATTCAAAATAATCACCAGCGTATATTCACAAAAAAATAAAAAATAAATAAGAGAACAACCCCCAATTTCTACCACTGTCTACATACAATATCGGAATTGATCCCCCTGTCAAATGCACTTTACAGGAAATCTCTGTTGGTGTTTGTCACTTGAAATTATGGATGCTTTACATTTCTGAATAGTGCTTTGTGTCAGGAACGTCTCTTTCATCATTAGCGTGATTCTTCGTCACTGAGATTGCCATCATCTGTCGCTAAGAAAGCGGGCACTGCTCAAGTTGCTCAAAGAACTTCCATTTCTTCTCCATGCAGATGTGCGCAGGAAGGGAGTTTGCGTTCCTGTGGTCGTGGGGGCGAGATGTTCAATCCCAGCAGGTCGGGTGCTGGTGAATGCTGACCGCAGCAAAAGCACAGATATTTGTCAACAAACTCCATGCCCATCCCCCCAATTTCTATAATTGTGATGTCATAGAGATGCCCTATTAACACTATAATTATGACTAACCCATTTTCACCCTTTTAATTAGCTGTGTCTGACTGTGTCCATCATTGGATGTGCAAAAATGGAGTACTGAAGCAGATAGTAGTGAAATTCCCGCACATAAGTGATTGAACACATCACTCAGTCATCAGATGTGTATACTTGAAGGAGTGTCTCTTATCATATCTGTTTACTGGCATTTTTTTTTTTACATATTCACTGACATAGGCCCATTTGACAGGGCTTTAATTAACGTCATATACACAGGCACTTAAGTGGTACAATGCAACATAATATGTGACCTCCATAGCTGCCGTCCCCGAACAAGGCTGAGTTCTCCCTCTGCGTTAAACAGATCACAGATTTCTTCTAAAGAGAATGCCCCTGAAGAAAATGGAAAACAACAAGCGTGCCTTTGATATTCAGGAGTGCTTTCATAGTGTTTTTCAAAAGACGTTAACGTTACATAATGCCTGAGACTATAGGGAGTCCATTTTATTACATATATCGGACATGGACTGTGGTTCTTCTCATAATCTAGAATATAGACCACTAGGTCCAGCCGTTTTTCTTAGAGCTCAAGTGAAAAGCCACAGTGCCAATCCTAGGATAAGCTCAGAGCTCAACGTGACCCTGCATTGGTTACAGAAGATAGATCTACGTAACCAATCACAGCGAAGGATGCCGACCACTGTTTTATGTCACTGTTGCTTCATACCTCGTTGTGTGTTTTGTCCGTTTGCTCTTTAGCTTCCTCCCACAGTCCAAAGGCATGTATTTAGGCTAAGAATGCTAGTTAGGCATCTGAAACTGCTCACGCTGTAAGACTGTGTGCATGTCCTCGCCTTGTATGCCGTGCTGCCCAGGATACCCTCCAGACACTGCTGAGGATTGATGGTTTTCAGATGAATGAAATTGCGACGTGTATCTTCAGATTCTGCATAAACCTTGTTTAACCAAAATGATCAAGACTGTTCATTCTTAGGTAGCTTTATTTTTTTTTAGATCGTTTGTGTATTTTAGAGGTGTGTGTCCATCTCATTTTTCACTTTGCATGCTTGGGAAACTAAGGACTATCTCAGCAGTGTGACAATTGGAAGACACACAAAGGGACGGAATTAATTTGATTTTTGACGCATTGTCTACAGGATTGGTTCACCCAAGTGAAGTTCAGCTCTAGGCTGCCTGCGAAATGAGTCCAATGGCAGAAGCCAGAAAGGGATGGTTATTTTGTTAGTGACTCTTGTTTTGTGTTCCATCGGTAGAAAAAGACTCTTACAGATGGACAGAATTACACAATGCATGTAATCTGATAGCTACTAGCATTAACTCTAATAATAATATTATTAGAATTTTCAGTCACACTTTACTTGAGGGCACAAATACTTAGTAGTAACTTAGTTACTACTGAAGTACAAATCATGAATAAATATAGCAGCTACTTTATAAAAGATGCATCATGATTCATTAATGATGAACAAACATGAGATCACTTGTGTTATTCATTATTTGTTCCTTCAGTAGTTACTTAGTAGTTCACAAAGGTTTACAGAATTAACATATAGTAACAAACATAGAAACTGCTAGGAATAAATGATGTTTAACATGAGATCGGTATGTAACTAACTTAGTTTGTAGTTAATTAATACACAAGTAATTGCCTAATACTACATTATTTGTGTTCCCTCAAGTAAAGTGTTACAGAATTTTCTAATATTAGCGATAACACCTTTGTCATTGTTGCACACAGAATGTTTCTGAAAGAGCCAAGCTCTACAGAGAATATACCAAGAAGCAACTATCAAGAACAGATGAAATTTGCACACTTACATTTTTCACAATCAACCATCACAATCCCACTCAACAGCAACACAGAATCATTGCTATTTAATTTCCCCTAGGGATCCATGAAGTATATATGATCTTACAGAAATATGATATGACACTAATTATATTTTAAAAAATTACAACTGAGAAACTTACAGTTCTCTAATTTATCTAAAATATGAGATACAATGAATAAATAAAGTATCTTCAACTCTCATAAAGCACATGCATTCATGTAACAAATTATTTACCAATCTATCTGGATCCTGTTGCCATGGTAATTTCTGTCCTTTTTGTGGCGAACCCTGAGCATTTTCCAAAGCATATTCTCCAAATGGCCATGCTCAGGAAAAAAAAAAAACTCACACAGCCACCGTGAGCAAGGCCAGCCGGATCACAAAAATCACACAAATTAGCAGTCATTGTACCATAGCTACAATATATAATGCAAAATATCACCTGAAACTCTTAATTATAAGCATGAAACTGTGTTTTAAAGTGTAATTAATTGGGTGGATAAAGGATCGTTATTAGAGACCTATTTTTTTTTTTTTCTTTTTTTCTTTCAGCATAACAGACACCATTTTCCCCGCTTAATATTCTGGCTTACTAAGGGTGTCATTTGTCCAGCAGACACATCGACTGCAAACCTTCAGGAATGCAGCGGTAAGCAAATGACAAGGCTTTGGATACGTAATCTTTAACTGTCAGACCAATACTTCTGACACATCTCATCCCATTTAGCGGCTGGTGTTTTAGGACATTACTGCTGAACATCATTATCCTAAACTGCAGTGCAAACCTATTTGTGCAATTAAACTGTGAGATAAGACACGGTGCCCCCCACTGGTAAGAGGCAGTATTGCTGTGATAAAGGTCTTGCTTAAATTCACTTTCAGGTTAGAAGGGTAGTCAGCACATGTAAGAGGAGTAGGATCTAGTCCTTATTACCACAGAATTCCATTAGGGAAAATTTGCAGTGGTTATGTAACCTATATAAACCTACAAGTTATGAAATGCCAGAGTAAATAAAGTAAACGTTCATATGTTTACCTGTTATGAATGCTGAAAATATTGAATATTATCTATCTATCTATCTATCTATCTATCTATCTATCTATCTATCTATCTCAAACTCAAATTCACGTTCTCATTCTCAGAATTTTTAAAGACACGCCACTGTAGACAAGAGTCGTTGCGTAATAATCACATTTGCATTATTGCGTATGGGTGGCTCACCGCGATCTTGTTCGGTGTAAACACTGAGTAGTCAGGCAGTACTACTGACTCGCACCCCCCCCAGCTGTTGTTAGGTATGAAAAGGGGTTGTGTGACATCACAGAAAAATTGCATCTAAAAAAACCACAGTTTAAAGGTCAAAGGTCAGAAATAAGTGGTTCTATACAAAGGGCTGAGGTGACAGGAGGAGTGGAGTACAAAGAAATAATAATCACTTCACACATTCTTTAATTTCCAGAGTGGAATGGACAGCCATTTGGGGTCGAATCACTGGGTGAACCAAGGATTTTATTATTAATCTATGAAGGCTCTGGGGTCTGGGGTCAGTCTGAGGGTTGATTAGGTACAATGTACACAAAGCTTTGCCACAGTCGATGCCATTGAAAAGAGGCAAGTAATTTGGATTCACAATTGGCCTGGGATTGCGTCTCACTCCATTACTAACCATTTTCAATTTCAGCCCTACAGTAAACATCACACTTGGGCTGGAATTCAGTGCATTTTGTAATGTACTAGAGGAGATGGGTGGGTCCTGACGAGATGACACTTAAAAACCAAAGCCTTCCTATGTGCCTGATTTTCAGCTATTTTTTTGACATAATTTGCAATCCATCTACTTTTTCTTTCCTTTCCTCTCTGCAATGTGTTTTAATGCTAAAAGAAAATTCAATTTATGCACGCTGCGGAATGAATTTCACATACGACAAATTCCCCAACATTATACACACTGGTAGCATGTGATTATGAAATCTGCAGTCACTGCTGCAGTTAAGCAAATAGGATTGGACTCCCTTGGCAGTTTTTCGCTACCCACAATTTTGCATCCCTAAATCACTATGCTTGTGGCTTAGCAGAGTTGCCCAGTTGGCAGCGGCAGTAGTATTGGATGTGGTGCCCGTATCCCTGATGAAGACCTCCCTCCGTATCTCCGATAAGCCCGAATCCCTGCAATACCGTTCCTTTGAAAAATAAGCTGCTCCGTTCTGGCGGCATTTCCGTTCCGTCGTGAGTGGATGTGGAAATAAACATTCCTTGGGCCTCCCCTGCCCAGTCTAATCACCTGCCAACTTTAGCGCATGGTAGCTGCAGTGTAAATGTCTCCTTATTAGATATCATCCCCCGCGCTTTTTTAAAATATTGATTACAGGATGCTGTTGTAAGTGTCCCTGAAAACAGGAAGAGAGAAGCGTGACTCACTGGGATAGGCTGCAGTACCTGCGATCGGGAGTTTGCCAATTCAAATCCCAGGGTCTGCAGAGTAAATACTCTTTTGGCCACTTGAGTTATACCTATAACCTCAGTAACATAAAAGCATCTACTAGGTAAATAAACTGTAAGATGTTTCCTACACCTCAAGCTACACACGCTGTGACAGGTTTACGATCTCCCAGGACACTTTCAGCATGAAGCCGGCTAGATACACTCAGATTGCTCAATATTAAACAGAACATTAATGCATCATTTCCCGAACTACAAATGTTGTAGTTGTTTTTAACATGCTCTTATTTTTTAACCGATGACCCTCTTCAGTCAGTTTTGAATGGGTGGAGTAACGACTATGATATTTTTAGCAAATCTATTTAACAAAATACATGTAGCGTAACTGAAGCCACATCGGCTGAATTCTGTCACCATGAAACATGAAAGACATGGTTGCTTGATATCAAGTGACACAAAAGTAACTTTTATCAGTTTACAGTTTAGCAATTTAGCAAGGAGGTTTAGCTGCTCTTGAAGCAGTTTCCAGAATATAAGGCAGACGCTGATCTTGAATAATGGACCCCCTCCCCGGACCACAACCCACAGCTTTAAGGTACGTTGGCATGATTGCCTGATACCATTGACGAGGGAAGACTCTCATTCTGCACCACTGCCTTCAATCTTCTCAAGGTGGTCAGCTCGCAAGATAGCATCGGGGCTAAATTACATCGAGGATCCCGGCCCACCCCCCCGCCAACCCCTAAACCCCGGATATAAAATTAATTATTGACTTGTTTGGTGTTAAGCTCTCGAAACACCACACAGGGGGGGCGTGTGATTTTTGGAGCAGACAGACAGTGGGATCACTGGTGTATAAAAGCTGGGTTATCCTTTGGGAGGGGGTGGGGTCCCATGGATGCAGACAAGCCTTCTCCAATTCTCTCCGTTCCTGGAAAACTGGACATCCGGGGACATAGAGTACTGTGCAAAAGTCTTAGGCAGTCAAAGAAAATGATGTTCAAATGATCTTCATGTTATCTTAGTTTTACAATAACATGAAATATTTGGCAGAGTGTGTCAGATTTGCCATTTCAAAACCCCTCCTGAAGTCACCACAGTATTTGCAGCAACCGTCCAACACACTCATGTGTTTTCAGCCGACCACTGTCACAACTCATTTAGCTAATCAATACCACATTGAATAATTTAACTAATTAAATGAGCGAATTAATTGAGGTGATGGAGAAATGTAACAAATGCATGGAATAACTGAGGTGCCCCTGAGGAGAGGTTTGTGCACTGAAGCCGTGTGCTTGTAGCCATCCAACAGGATATCGGTAACGTTTTGGAGAATGGGAGAAATTCTTCTTACTTTTTAGAACATAAGAAATTTACAAACGAGAGGGGGCCATTCGGCCCATCAAGCTCGTTTGGGGAGAACTTAACTAATAGCTCATAGTTGTTAAACTCTTATCTAGCTCTGATTTGAAGGAACCCAGGGTTTTAGCTTCCGCTACACTAGCAGGGAGACTATTCCATACTCTAACTACATGCTGTGTAAAGAAGTGCTTCCTCAAATTTGTTTTAAAATGTTACTGTTCATTTGCAGATGTTCTAATGTTAAATTGTATGCGTGTTTTTATTTGAGCTGATACACATGTACTATGCAAATAAAAGCCTTTTTTTTGAGTGCCTAAGACTGAATGTTTTTTTGAACATTTTTTGAGTGCCTAAAACTTTTGCACAGACCCGCAAATTTCCAAGAAGACATTGATCACGCATATGAATGAGGAGGCTTCAGAGCTGTCAGTCTGTCACGTCACTTGGGAGGTTGACAAGGATGCATGTCTGCAGTGAGGCTCAGATCACAATGCACAAAAAACCTGATTGCATTGCTGTATTATTAATAATTCATAATGAGAATAACAAATATCTACTAATGCAGAGTAGGCAACACTGTTGTCTTATATCTCTTGGGTTTAGGGGTTTAAATTTCACTTCATCTGTGTGCACAGTTTGCATGTTTTTCCAAGTTGTGAGGAGGTTTTCTCCTGCATCCCGAGGACAGTTGAGTTAATCAGTGCCTGTTCTTTGCCCCTAGGGTGTATGAATGTGTGTGAGCCCTCTGTTGGACTAGCATCTGGTGCAGTGTGTACCGTGCTGTGTGTCCTGTGCTGTCTGGAATAGTCTTGTGACCCCTGTACTGCATACGAGGTGAAAATGAGGATTTTCCTCTTCTCTGCGAGAGTTGTGATCTGGAAATGCATGTTTTGAAAATTCCAAGTATCTTGAATGATTTTTTTTCCTCATTGAAAAACTCTGTCCCAGTTCAGCACTGGATACAAGGCTGGGGTATATTCTGGTTGGGTTGCAAGACCAGTACAGGGCGCATGCACACTCATACACAATCAAACTCTATGGGCAATTTAGGGACACCATTTAGCCTAACTGCCTATCTATAGAAGGAAACCAGATCACCCAATGGCAACTTGCCAAAGACAGATAGATCATACAAACTCTCCACAGACACAAAGGAGGTGGGGTTTGAGCAGTGTGAGGCCACCATGCGGTCCTGTTATTCACTGATTTCATTTAAAAAATCAAAAGTAGCTACTGTTCTGCTTCAGTGATTTCAACTCCAACGAAAATGTCGAAGGGACCTCCTGATGTATGTGATTCCGGAAATAACCAGCACATACCCCCTTCACACGACGAATGCAGAGGACACTGATTAACCCGATGGCGTCGTCAAAACTGGCAACTGTAACAGAAGCAGCAGAGACAAGTAAGTATGTTCATGCAATGAAATACGTTGGGTAAGTTTAACACTGTTATTCAAAATCAGCTTTAAAACATTGAGCCTACTGTATTGCATTAGCTTAATTAGGATATTATGAATTTATAATCTTACTAATAATATTTAATATCATACTAATACTATCATAATAAAAAAACTTGTTTTTCATCTAAGAGTATTCTTGAATGTATTACATTTCCACATTAGATAATGAATGAAATATTCAACACTTTGTTTTACATGTCTGGCAATCAATCAAAGATTTTCCCTTCTAAAGCGACAATGTATCAGACAGATGTTTCTTCCGCTTCTCGCGCGAAATTGTGCATAATTGTATCTCTTCCTGGATTGGATTATGTTTTTTTTCCTACCATCTCCTCGCCGGATCCACATCTGCGAGATCTGAGCAGATGTGGGACCCGAGAGAACTGGAGTGGATTTAATGGGAGTGACTTGGAGGCCGGCCTAAGCAATAGCGACTGAATTACAAAGAAATCTGTGCCCACTTGAGGACGAGATTACGCTTTTGTGGGGACGCCGGAACACGTGCTCAGCCTGTCCGTGTGGTCTGATTAATATAATGAGCCTCGTAAACATCGCCTCCGACACAGGCGATGCTGACTGGAGCCTCCTGCTGAGTTTTGGCGGCGGTGAGGCAGAACTAGGGGACCCGCGACCCAGGTGTGGAAGGTCCTGTGCACCCGGTGGCTTCCCAAGAGTCTCACCACCTGACAAACCATGCAGGGACACTCCAATCTGAGCCCTGAAATCAGCAGAGAACCAAAAGCAGGGGCCTGCCAAACAACACAGGGGGAAGTGACCCAGTCAGTAACAACAATGGATATTTGTCTCGACATGCTCTCGTTTCCACTTGAATCACGCTAAGACCGGATTGGAGACTCGATTACTGACTCGGCCTTAATTGACAATTAGCTGCTAGACGGAAGCCATGCATGTGGTTTATTTACGAATTCTCTGGCGTGTCTGTAACGTCACGTAGGAGAAAAACGACGTCATTAAAAGCGAGTGAGCTCTTGTAACCTTACTGTAGAAAAATCAATATCAAGCATTGCATTGCAGACAGCCATTGCATGAAGTGCCATGCAACAGACCATTTTCTGCAGCATTACTTTTTAAATAATTGGACAAGGAAAGATAAAAACGGTAGCAGTTTCCAGTAGCATCGCTAGCAGGGAGCCTTCGACTTGGAGGCTACATGAGGAGGAATTAGCTGAATTTGATGCCCAGTTTTTTCCCTCCATTTTGTCGGCAGCCCTGCTCGGCCTCGGCGAGGGCGCCAAGAAGTGTCTGTGCTGTCAGCAGGGTTTCGCCAGCCTGGTCGGCGCCGAGACGTTCGCCGTCTCCTTTTTATCGTTACGCTGCAGGCCTCCCCGCTTCGCTTTCAAGCCACTTTATTTGTGGATCCAACTTCCAGCACAGAATCTCCAGCTACTGCAGTTTGTTTTGCTGTATTCCCATTCCCAAGGTGACTCCCCCCCCCTCCCCTCCTGACTCCGGATGTTTTCAAACTTGGCTCAGTCCGGGACGCAGAATTAAAAATCGCTAATTGCGACGAAAGCGGAATCTTTGTGTTTTCTTTTCAAATTTTCGACCAAGGGAAATCAGATTACGATACGTCGGAATTGCCAGCGAAGTCCGCGGTCCCGAGGTGGACGCGCTTGCCAGGCTAACTGTTCTGCAGCACAACATGCAGAGTCAGATCAATTTCTGAGTTTGTTAAATTACCCCAAAGCACATAAATAGCTTCATGAAGGGCAGCTTTCTGCTAATCCTCTTTACACAGTTTTTGAATTATTTAGTATTTTTTTACCAGTTACAAAAGTTAACAAGCTTTGAGTGTTTAAGCACCCAGAAATTGGTTGCTCAGATGCTGCCGTAACATTGTAAAACATATTTTTCTTAATGTTCATGCCACTTTTACAACACAAATGTTTGTAGAGCATTTTACATTGCATCATCTTATCCAGATCACACACAATATTGAAATATGAAGCATTTATTATACCTTACCTCCACTATCATTCAAAATAAGAGAAAGTATAGATATGGTTAGTGTGTTGGCTCTTGAGTAGACCTAGCAGAGCTTAAATGTGCTCAGTAAGAATACCCAACTTTATACCCACTATATGAAAAAAACAGAGCCCTTTCATTATGAAATATATTTCTTACATACATATATAAGTTGACTTGCAGGCAGTATTTCCCCATGACAGACCAGCATTTGTCCCAATAAATCGAAGCATAAAACAGCAAAGCCTGTTGGTGGCGCTAGTAGGTAGAATCCAGTAACTCTTTCCCTGTCTTGTGGGAGAGAATGTCAGCTAAATCAATTAGCCCTTTCTGTTGTGCATGTACAGCTCAAGGCAAACAGTGCTCAGGAAACACATGCGTGAAATCGCTCCCGCTATCAAATGTTTCTATTAGCTACGGGCTAGCAATGATTCTGCCCCATCAGCTCTCGGCAAACAGTAATTAATCTTGCCAGATGGGCACACATAATGGTAATTAGGTGGCAGTCATTAAGTTACGCGGTATGAGGAGTGTGCTGCTGGGAAAATGAGTCATGGTTTGCAGTTAATGACCAGTTCCTGGTCCAAAACCATCACGCCAAATGAGTGTGAAGTTCTACCATGGTAAAGCCGATTCACGCACTCAGTCGGAGTCCGCCTGTCTGCGTTTCACCACATTCTGAAAGAGCCATAAACATTCGTTCGTAAATATTTACTGGGACATCGGATAGCCAAAAAGATCCAAACACATCTTCATGCATATATATTTAGTAACTTGGTTAATTTTTAAAACCAGTTTGAATTACTGAATTATTTATACCAGCTGATATTCCTGCATATCTCACCAGAGCCCTTTAGATTATGGATTATTAACTCTCCTGGAAAGATATGTCTGGATAGTATCAGGTAGCTGGGTGCTGAACAATAAAGTCATAATCTGATGGATGATGATGAATGTCACCCTGTTAGCTGTATCTTAGAGTAACCTCCATCTACAAGTTTATGTCTTTATACACTCGTGTGCCCGGCGCCTTTCATTTGGGACCTGACTATTATAATTTAAATTTCAATAACTATTGCACTGTTAATGCACTCAACTTCAAATGCATCCTTGTGCCATCTGCAATATAAATTAATAATAATAATAAAAATTGTAACAGCTTCAATCTTCTCCCACTTTAACCATGGTGCAGTGAGGGCTGCAATTAACAGATTATGGTGCCATTTAATTTGACCAATTATAATGTAAATTCCATATAAATATATTCTCTTCAATTGATACAATATGCTACTCAGACCAACTTCAGTCTTCAGCCAATTTCATTGCCATTTCTCTCACTCTGCAACGCGCAAGACTTCGCAGACGATAAAATCAGGGCTCAGGGATTATATCGAAAAGCAGGCTGCAGAGATGAATGCTAATAAAAGTTCAAATTTTGCAAATCTTTAGAAAGTAGACAAACATTAATGACACTCTTTCTTCAGAAATTAAAGTGGGAGATACGCGGATAAGGCTGATGTGCATTAAAATTGGATTTAAATTAAATTAGACTGAGAATATCTACTGACGTCAAAATAAACCGAGAAGGTGCACAAAAGGAGCGTCTGATTTGAAACCGGTATATAGTCATCTTCAGCTCTTTCAACCTGGCGCTAATGGAAAATGCGCAACGCAACACGGACGTGGCTGAGTGACCATTAACGGCAAAGAGATGGAAGATTGAGAGGAGAAAAAATAGCTAATTATGCAAGGTGAGAAGTACCGCGCCTGCTACATCAATTCAGTTTCTAGGTCAAGGAAAAAAAAAACCTTCTACTGAAGGAAATGAGAATCTGGGGAGCAGGGAAAGAATCGGCTTTAATCGAGATACACAGATCGCTGCGTGCGGAACTATAGTTCAAACATTTGCTCGGTCTGCTCCAGACTTTCCCGACCAAAGGTGCGTATTCAGTCCAGCTTGCACAACGCTGTAGTTTATATTGACCGACTTAAATTGCAAGATTAGCACGAGGGATGACAAACTCTGCATGAGATAAAGTTTAACGCTAAACAAAAAAAATAAATGCTATAATGGATGTGAGTCCAAGTCCCAATGTACCCGTGATTGTGTTTCCATGAGCTTTGCAGTTGATTAAACAAGAGCCTGTTTTATTTTTCAAGCAACACTTCCCTAAAAGCATCAGTGAGATAATCTGTGCCTGGCCAAAATCCATTTTTGATGAAGTCCCATGTTTCGCTCATGACAAACTCCACCAGTCACTCAGCTCCGCTGGCAAGGTAAATGCCGTCTGTTAGCCTGCTCAGAACACGTCGGCCCTTTTCATCTCTGGAGAACGTGATCCTCTTTTAATGGCCGCTAAGGGTGGATTCGGGTAGACTGATCTTCTGGGGGACCTCAAAATTCGCCCAAGGGAGGAATTTCTCTAGGTAACTCTACTCAGGGTGTCAAGTGCTCAGATTGTCCATCCATCTTCTAACTGCTTATCTGAGCTGGGGTCACGAGGAGCAGAGAGCATGAGGAACACACAGAGTGGGTCTACTGCATGGCTCATGCATACAGACACGATTTCGAGATGCCAGTTAGCCTAGTTAACTGCATATACAGCTCTGGAATAAAATTAAGAGACCACTCTATATTATTAAAATATCTGCATTTTTAAATCCTGGTTTAATCCTGGTTCTGTTGGCTCAAGGCTACGCTGAGCAGCAGGATGCTTCCAGGTTCAAAATTTCTAAGACAGCAGCACAAGAACAAGGTGAAGCAGGAGACACTGGGAACGACCAGAAGACAACCAGGTGGAGGGCAGAAGCAACTTTCTAATGGCAGAGATGATCACTAACTTATCTAACAGTTTCTCATGAATCAGAGGATGACATCCAGTGACCTTCAAAAGGAATGGGAAACATTAAGTGGTATGAAGTGCCCTGCTAGGACAGTTCGTATCAGACTGAAGTCCCACAAAGCAAGGAAAAAGCCCTTCATTAATGAGAAACAGAGAAGAACCAGGCTGCAGTGAAACAAAAAATGGAGGTTTGAGGCACCAGTGCGACCCACTGATCCAGTGAGCACCCTCTGGCGTCCCTCCTCCGTTTTAAAATACAGACCTTCTTTACACCAGCGAGTCAGCATCATTGACGCACAGTGCCGGCAGCCGGCTTTGAAGAAATACCAATATTTCAAGACAATTATATTATGATATAACGGTATGCAGTGGCTAATGAAGCCAAATGATGATGGAGAACAGAGGAGCAGCAGGAGCAGACCGATCATCAGGGAGACTTTACTGCCTCGCCGACTGAGAATTAATTCATTTACAGGGAGGCCCTGAGTGATCCCTCAGTCAGAAGTAATCAGCTGTTTCCCCAGACGGCGAGTCTTCTCCAGGCCAACAGCCAGCGAAAACATATTTCCATTTTAACGCCTTTGGATGATCAAAGCGCCGGCTTAATATAATCAGCTCGCACCCGTTTACCAGCAAGCCGGGCACAGCGTCTGGGGACCCCAGCCCTGCTCGGCCCTATCTGTTCAGAAACAGGTGCTATAACGGTAAATTAATTAGGCCGAGGAGGTACACCTTGCTCTCCAGTCCTGCTGGGAGCCCCCCGCCCCCCCCCCGGGGGTCAAAGTCTCTACAAAAATGCCATATGGGCCCAGCTCTCCCCCGGGAGAGGGGGGGGGGGGGGGGGGGTGTGAGTTTGTTAAACAAAAAAAGAAGAATCTCTGAAAGTTAGGACACACTGGTTACACTAATTTTCTAGATTCTTCTGGCAAACCATGAGAACATATATAAAATGGTAGCTATACCTATTTATTTATTCAACTTTATAAGTGTTCAAGTGCAAAGGGGTATACTTTAGGGGTAGGTGATACTCCGTGAACATGGTTATAAGGGTGGCACACAAAACACTAAGATTGTCTAAGGACACATACAAACAT
>JABJVO010000044.1:11088745-11128360 GCA_026770805.1 Boulengeromyrus knoepffleri
ACAAAGCAGGGAACAACCCAGGATGGGGTGTAAACCCATCACAGGGCACAAAGCAGGGAACAACCCAGGATGGGGTGTAAACCCATCACAGGGCACAAAGCAGGGAACAACCCAGGATGGGGTGCCAACCCATCACAGGACACACTCACGCACCTATGGGCAATACTGTAACTCCATCCAGCTAAAGCTTGTTGTGGGACTGTGGGGGGAAGCCAGAGCCCCATAACAACACAGTGAGAGCATGCAAACTCCCCAGGACAGAGACTTTAACCTTGGTCCGAGGGACATAAGGCAACAGCACTAACCACTGGCCCACCATAGTCTTCCTATCTTTTTACTTTTCTTATTTCAGTTTATGGAAATGTTTTCATTAACAAGTCTAACCCTGCCTTGCGTACTGGTAAACATATAGTGCATGGTTAGTTTTATTGAAATTCTTAAAACATCCATACCGCACTTCATAAATGTGACTTTTGACATTAGTTTCGCCTTGCGCATTGGCGCTAAAGGTATTGCGTTGCGTGGGCTGCGTTCATGTGAAGTATGAATCAGCCCTGAGCTGTGCTGACGGCACAAGAGGGCAGAAGGAGCGCGACTGGCTGAAATGTTGGGGGCATTCATTCTTATGTAAACACAATTTTCCGATATCGAGGTCAGAGAAAATTATCAAGGTTATGTTCATATATTGTGCAATCGTGACAGGCCTAGACATGGAGTCATTTAGGCCTGAGAATAGAATTGATATGATGCTGTCATCATTCACCAAACTCTTCTGATTTAATACTGGTAGATGTTTAATGACAAAATAAAACTAGCTGAAATCTGTTCCTGTACAATTTCTTTGTTTGCTTGACCTGTAGAACTGCCGTGATCAAGATTTCAGGGTTGCCAACTTTGGTCAGCTGGCTGGAGTGAGATTTTCAAATTGAGACACGTTTGCACACGCATGCACAAGCATTTACATGTATGTAATAGTCTGTAGAGTTTGCAAACTATCCCAATGCTTTTCATGTAGACCGTTTTTAGTTTACTGTGTGATAATATAGATTTGTTGTAAGATTTCTTACGAGAGCGTGAAAGTCTGAAAGCAACAAATGTGCGAGAGTTGGCAACATTGAGATTTGGTCAGGCACAGAAGAATTCCTAAAACTATCCCCCACCAACACACCAGGCTCCATCATGAATACCTGCAACTTAATCCACAGAAAAGACCATCATTCAGTCGCCAGGTACCTTGCTGCAGTCCCAGAAGGTTCCACAAAATAAACTGTGCCTATCAGTAAGGCATTTGATTGCTTAACAAAAATAGCTAACAAAGGGACAACATTCAAAATCCATCCACACTGAACAAGGGGTGGGAAACAGACCCACAACACTGAACCAGGCAGGCCATGGTACAAACCTTTGAGCCGCTATGCAACACCAGGAAAGAACACTACATAATAGCCAGAGGTAGATAGTTCAGGTTCAGAAAGAAAAAATGCAGACCAAGATTTGGTTTCAACCAATGAGTTGAGTATGAAGAGTCACAGTCACAGAGTACTCAACTCAAAATCTTGGTCTGCATTTTTACTTTCTGGACCTGAACCACAGACCGTTAATGGGATCTCGGTAACAATTTCAGAGCTCTGACCTGTAAGCCTGTAAATCTGTCCGTAAATGTCGTACTCCTCAGACGCAGGATGAAAATGCAAAATCTAGTGTCTGTTGTGCTGGATCATCCTCAATAGCACCTAAAGAGGTCAAGATGCCCACATCATGGCAAAGTATTCCTCTATTTATTATGAACTTGGTCTTGTGCAAGTTTGGATAGTTTGTATCAGTCTTATAATCTGTTTGGCTAAACCAGAGAAACACCATGTGTGGTGGATCTACAGCTGTAATATGAGGCAAAAATAGAACCGGCTAGATAAAACGGAGTCTTAGCTGAGTTTTCACACTAAGAGCTAACTGGCAACTGACACATATCATAGATTGTGTCTTTTCATTCTCTCTTGTGTCAGCAGATAAAACATATTTTTTACAATATTTAAGTGTGCATTTCATATCCTAATATATTTTGCAACACCTAGCTTACAGCTTTTTTGAAGTCAGTAGGGGAAAATAATCATTTTCAAAAATATAGGTCTCCGAATAGTATGTGCCACAGAAATATTTATGGAACGGTATTTTAAAAATAAAAATACACAAATATGTATGACATATAAATGCAATGACATCATAAAAGTACACAGTATGACTAAACAGTGAAACCACAGACGAAACGTGCTGCAAACATAAACAAAACAGAACAAACAGATCAGCAATGCATAATGCATACAGACAGCCAATACCGAAATCCACACTATAATTCTATTGAAGACTAAATACATTTTCAAACACATAGACCAACTGTCACAGGTGGTATGTAAGTACAGACAACTAATAATCAAAACTTACTTTGCATTTTTCAATTTTTGAAACCCAGCCAAACACCCTTAAGAACAACCAAGCAATCAACAATTGCCCAGAGAAATGATTTCCATAACTTCCTTATTGTCACAGTTAATTATATGCCTGGATGCTAGACCATTCACAAACTTTTTTGTACAGCTGCATTAATGCATTTCCCGGAAGGAATCACCTTCCATATTTTATAAACAAACAATTACCAAAACAGTTTTGAAATACCTTCAGACGCCCAAGAGGAAGCCTGCGGACAGACTGATGATGTGACATATTTCTCCTTTACATAGTAAGGCAGTTTTCTCTCTCCTCAGCTGAAGGCGAATGCTTTGAGACTCTGTGGCATATTTAATTAGAAGAAAGCTGCTTGCACTATCAGAGTGCAGATCTACCTCTCCAGCCTCTCGTGAGTCAATCTTCCCCATCTCTGATTTTTCTTTTATATTTATGCCAGAATATTTAATTGTAGACAAAAGGTTACTCTGGCTGTATTCACTGCACAGAGGCAGAATAATCTGCTTTCAAAAGGCTTGACATTTCAGGCTGTAAAAAGGCTGAAAAAATTATATTCCTGCTTTTGTTAATCAATGAAGGAGAACTCTCCCGAACAAAAGAATTAAATTGCTTGCTTGGCTTAATAAAACCAACAGAAAATGTAGCTTCCTCTGGGCTTTTTATGTGTGCATGCAGAGCACATGCAGTCAGCACTCTAATTCTATATGATTTAGGGGCACTAACTCTAATGTCTGTGTGGCTGGACTTGTAAATTCTTTTGAAATGCAATCCATTGGATTTGACTCTCCAAGGACAGACTTATCATTAAGGCTGACTTTTACTGTCTGCTAAATGTCCAATGCCATTTAAAATTTCCTCACCTGCTAGTGAGAAATATTGTAATTCCATAAATGAACCGAGGCTACTGTTAGGGCCTTTTAACAATTAATTGTGTCGCATGAGTGTCTCTGCATTGTCTTGAGGAGATTCGTGGCCCTCACTGACTTGAATTGCCCTTTGTTCTTCGCTGGTCAATCATCATTTTAACATCCAGTACCACTCACCACCAATCACAGGCTTCAGCTAATTTAAGCACATAGTAGTTTCCAAATTCTGTCTGATTATCCACACATTGTTTAACAATTAACAAATGAACAAGCCTCAGATGTGGTCTCCTTCTGTGTATCTCACACTAATCATCTCTTTCATTGTGCGCTAATATAATGCATTTAATCTGAGATGCTTCATTGTTGCAGGGTGGTTGAAAAGCCACTGGATATTCTGAGTGCAATCATTCCCTGAATTTGCTAGGAAGAAACTGCATTATGACCCCATCAGGTGAACAGGTGTAAGAGTAAATTCTGCTTGAAAAGAAATGGATTTGAATCTCCTTATAGGCAGCCAGTGGAGACAATTATTCTACTCAGGGATCTACAGCCCTTAAGGAGTTTTTGGTCAAGCTATTTCTGTATGAGAAATTTTAGATAAACTATGTCTTCTAAAATACAGTTTATTATAGTTTCAGTAGCAAACTAGCTGCGTGGCAGATGACCTCCAAGACTAGGGTCTCAAACAACACAATCTCAGAAGATCCAGGGCTCCTTTCGACGTTCCCGCAAAGTGCCGGAAATCACCGCACTGCAGACACGTTATTGTCGTGACGTTGTTTCTTCGTGCGACATTACTGCCTACTTTACGGCTGGTTGTCAGTGGCAGTGACCTTACATGTAGCCGTGTGGTTTGCTAGCCCCGTGCTTTTATTTACCCACGCAAGAATATAATGCATCGCTAATTATTATTTTTTTTTACAAGTGGGAGATAATGTTATGGTTGTTGTTGCCGTGAAGGAAGTAGTCTTTCGCATGAGATGGTATGGGAAAATTATAAGTTACTTATAGATGTCTCGTGTCGGTATCTTTCCTGTGTCGTTACGAGGCTTGAATGTAGTTTAATTTTGGTTCATCAATTCTCTACTTGGGTGAAATGTCAAATATTATAAACGCAATTAAAATAACTATGTTGTGTTCTTATTTACAGGTAGTTAACTATTTAGTTACGATTTAAAGTCTTTGCATCCTATTCATGTTTTTTTGTGGTTAGTGATTTTTTTGCAGTGCTTTAGGCTTATGATCATTTTCATTGTGTTGTAGAAGATCAGTATGATATACCTTTGCATATATTACACGATATGTATGTAATGCATCCACGAACATTAAAAAAAAATACCTTGCGGTGGGTTTTAATGCCGCTTATCGATCCTCGTGGATGTGAGCTCGTGGTGCCAATCAGTAAAGATCACTTGTGTTTCTTACTGCTGTTTGCAGGCTGGTACTGTGGTGGCCGTGGGATTAGCGCTGGCTGCCGCCGGATTTGCAGGTTCTTTTTGTTGCCGCTCCTCCTTCACCACACATTTCATCTATCTCCCTGGCGCCTGTCCAACTTGATGCATACAGATTTGAGGTGCTCTCATGAATGTCCTAGAAAAGTATCAAAGCTTTTTCAATTTTGTTGGTCTTCTGCAGGACGCTATGCTGTTCAGGCCATGAGGCACATGGAACCTCAAGTGAAACAGGCTCTCCACCACCTTCCCAAATCTGTAAGATGCAAACATCTCAGCACCACCTCAAACAATTTTAACCATAATTAGCACCGTGACATTTTCAAACCCAACTTAGATCACAGGAAGTTTATTGTGGATTTATTTAGATAAATCAATTTATAGGTTGAAACTGCTGTCTTTGGAACAGGCGTTTGGTTCTGGATACTACAGAGGTGGATTTGAGCCAAAAATGACCAAAAGAGAAGCCTCTCTCGTTCTAGGAGTCAGGTACATGCCCCGTTAGTTTAAACACAGAATCGATCAGTCATTTTCCAAGCAACAGGTTTGTATCTTTCCTTTCTTCCAGTCCCACAGCCAATAAAATGAAGATAAGGGAAGCTCACAGAAAAATAATGGTGTTGAATCATCCTGATAGAGGTATGGTCACTTTTCACAAAGGAAGTCACAAGTTATAATAGACAAAGTGTTACTGGGAATTAATGAAATGTTGTTCTTTTCTCTTACAGGGGGTTCGCCTTACCTTGCCGCAAAAATAAACGAGGCTAAAGATTTACTTGATGGACAGGCCAAGAAATGAGCACCTTTTGCACTACCAATAAATGTTCAAATTATCCTATTGTTCATAAATAATCAATACAATTATTTTTCTTGAGAATTTTGCCCATCAACAAATCCTCCACAATTTATTTGCCCAGTGTAAACATAGTTAAAGTGATGAAACTTTCATTCCACAATGTAATTAATGGTTACTGGTTCAACAGTAAATTTGTTACTGTGATGTTAAGCATAGGTAAAATTTCTGGGTTGCCGATCCTCCAACACAGCAGTTAGAAGCATGTATTCATAGCTGCATTGAGGGGAAAAAAAAAACACAAAGCATTTATTAAACTTACCTGCATAGAAAACATACTGCACAAAGAAAAATATACAGCAAACTATGGAAATGAACTGGTCAGTAGTTCAGATTACATTTGCATTGAAAACATTTTCTGCCAGTTTAAGTGTTCTAAGTTATTTTTTGTCTTAAATACTGTACAATCTAAAATAAATAATGAAAGGTCTCTTTCCTAAGACAGTCACTGCTTTTTTCTGTGAAGCAGATGCCAACAAAACAGTGAATTGGACCAAAGGTGAGCAGGACAGAATTCCACCTAGGCTCTAGTGCAAAAAAAAAAAAAACAACATAACCCTCCCCAGAATGCACTTCGAGATATTCATTTACAAAGTGGTTGCATATAAAAAAGTGAGAAAAGCAGTTAACGTTCTTCCAAATGGGTGCTATCGATGTCAGTAATCCCAACATTACCCAACATAAGTTATCTAAATCAGCAAATATGTGGCTGAAATTACTTTTAGAAGGCACAAAATATCTTGTATTTTTTATTGTTTTTTGCAGGCTATATCTTATTTTGTTCCATTATAATGGAACTCAAAAGTGCGGTATATAAAAAAAAAAATCTGGCAGTCATCTTTGGCGAGCCTATATGAGCACTGCTGTAAAACAGGGTATAAAGCAGAATCGCTTAGGAAACCCCATTGGGCACATTCAGCTGGTCTCCGTCACCCTGGTGACCGTTTTTCGTCACTGGCTCGGCGGGAGCGCATGCCGTTTTTCCCGGATCGTCACGGGACGCATCTCCGGGACTGCTGCCAGTCACGATTGCAGGATCTTCCTCCAAGAAATCCCCCTGTGCAAGGGAACGAGAACAGCCGTGAAATCCAAGGCCCTCTGACTCGCTTATGCCTGTACGGTTCAAAAGCTTCTGAAAAGGCCTCCGGATTCAAGCAGAACATCATCATGACAACAGCGAATAAAACCTAAACACCTGTGGACCATTTCAAACTATTTAACAACTTAACCATCTCCACATTAGCTCTTAATCCTAGGCCACCTGATAGTGGCTCTTCTAAAAGTCAGAGAGGACAAACCCGAAGTTTCAGGTTCATATCTGACAAATTCACACAACCTTGAGCTTTACCTGCTCATTTTTGTTGTTCCTCCCCTTAGAGCTTAGCTGACTTTCCTGAAGCTCCGTCTCGGGTATGTAATCTGCAATGGTTGCTGAAAAACATCACCCAAATAAAAACTGCAAAATGTCCTGTACAACACAACAGATAAATTCTAACATTTCATTTTTGTACATAATTACAAATTCCTCACTCAGCTCCAGTGATACAGCAGTTCACCCTAAAACTGAAAGCGGTAAGTTTTACAGGAGCCATCTATGCCAGCTAGGTCAGGGCTATTCAAATCACGGTGCTCAAGCAGCGTATAAAGCCTCTGGGCTCCATTTCCCACTCGCACAAAACCCCACGCAAAGTGTTTTTGCTAGTTTCGTATCAGCACGTTGGTCATTTTCACGCCATGCACGCATGTCATCAAAATAGTAAATGATTTTGCACCCGCTTTCCACTCGTAGGAGTGGTACTTCTTAAATGAGGTGTGGTCGGGCATATTGTTGGCGCGTTGCTATTTTAATGTCATTGTGCTTTTGACCAACAAAAACCACATCTAAAGCCAGTGGCACATTATTAAACAGTATTTAAGCAGCGCATTTTAGAAATGTGCGGGCTTCTGAACTGTATCGTTAAAAGACCTTTCGAGTTCGTTATCAGAATTAAGCATGTACTGTAAATGAAAGGACATTTGGATTGCTGAAAATGCATTTCAGGCAAGTCAGGTGGAACATTGCAATACAGCCCTCAGAAGGTCACGGCTTTCTGAGGGATGCTGTGTTTTGCGTGACGGTGCCATGCATGATGGATGCCTGTTGGACATAAATCAGGGCGCATTAGATGATTTAGAAGGCGTGAGGCTGAACTACATATGCTGATGCCAACAAGGAGTGGATGGCATCGGACGCGGGCAAGGAGGGATCAGCTGGCAGGAAAGCTGAATCATCTGTGGCCCGGTAAGGAATCTATATTGTGAGAGTAGTGATCTGGAGATGCCACTTTCTGCTCCCTCGTCCCACACCTGTTTCACCTCAAAAGGCGTATGTGGAACAGTGCTGCCCCTGCAGGTGATGTGCTCGTCCACATTCACTTCGCGCACATCAGTTTCCTCGGCCGAGAAGTGACGTGGTATGCCAGGAAAACGCGCCATTGTAATGGTGACCCACTGCAGATCACGTGCTGCTGCCTTTTAAAGGTGAGCTGACGCGTCATTACAGTTGGTTTATTGCTTTTTAAGCCCAAAACACACCACTAAATAATTGAGAGAGTCAGGACAACATTTTTTCCGCCTTGTGCTGGCACAAAGCCTGGTTATTCCCCAGCGTCAAAATTGCAAAATGGATTTGGACACGCCCAAAACCGTTAGTTCCACTCTGCGCGTCACACTTTGTGTTAGGTCGTCAAAATAGAGCCCTCTGTGTCCAATTATAATCAGTAATTATTAAATTAACTGCCTGGGAGAACTGAAAACAAGGCCTGGATTTGGAACCGAGGGCCAGATTTGAGGAGCCCTGATGTAGGCTCTTCTTGCTGGGAGCTTCCTAGTTTTGGAGATACCTGCCGCAGAAATGTCAGTCTCGGCCAGTTTGCAGTGAGCATTTTAATGCAAGAACTATTTTCTTCTACCAAAACTCCAGACACCAATCGTAGCACTCTGCGGACGATATCGCCAGGATGCTCGTATGATTAGAACAGCACATCAAATGAAATTACAATAATATTTAATGACAGTTATTGGCGGTAGATTATCGTTTTTAAAAGGAATGAGACCGCAATACAAAAATGGTGGTCAGATTAAGTATATCAAATTAGGGCTTTTCTGACCTGTAACCTGGCTGGCTCTGTTCCTGTGCGTAGAGGCCACGCCCACACGAGTACAGTGTCCCACGATAACTGCAATGCCCTCCAAAGGCTTTCCTGCTTGCTCACCAGTGCCGCTCCCATTGTGTGGCGAGGCATCTGACTCGCTTATGACGTCGACTAGCGTGGGTTCCTCGTCCGTCCGGCGGCGTCGGGAGCGACGGCGCCTGCCAGCGCTCAGGTGGGGGTCACTGCCATCGTTGTCAGTGCCCGGATCCATCTCACTGTCGAGGACGCTGTACGGGTTACTGTCGGGATCTTTCAGCACTGCAAGTGGATTCAATAGCAAAGGATTTCAAAGTAAAACGACAAACTGAAATTTTAACACGGTAATAAAATAGTCACACTCTCAGCCACAAAAAAAATTTAAAAATAGGCATGGCTATGTACATTTTGTTTGTGATTCCCCCCCTCCTAAATGGATTACAGCCTCAGTACTGAGGAGGACAATAAGCGTTTCAATCAATCCAGTTCAGGGACCAAAAATAAGGACATGTGACCCACGGTGAATACACTCAGCAGAACAGAGGCAGAACAGGGATACGCTTTAAGGCTTGTACCAGAGCCAATTGAGGCACCAGTCGCTCCTCTCCCAGTGCCACGCCACCGTCCCCCAGGGCCTCCTCGTCCACGGGCCGCCGTGAGCCCCCTTCGGCTGTCTCGCCCCCGGCCGTCCCCCCCTGCAGATCCGTCACTCAAATCTCCCTTCCTCTCTGAGTCTGTCTCGGAGGTGTTGTACTGCTCAGATTTCACCCCTTTTGAGAGCAGAACACAACACCAGATTAACACAAACTGCCGAATCAATATGGGTTATATAAATGTTTCTCTAGTTCACAGTCCAAGCCAGAGTAGTATGATTCATTTTTCCCACAGCATGCTGATGTGGGGGTTACCGTATCCAGAGGCAGGGTTGGGGCCCCGGCGACCCCGGCCCCGGGCTCCATAGGGGCGGTTTGCTCGCTGGGAAGAGCCACTCTCTGCTGCGGCATAGCCCCTGTTGCTGGGTCGGCCCGGCGCCATCCTGCAGCCCACACCCATGTGCCGGAGCTGCTCCTCGATCCTCAGCCTCTCCAGCCTCAGCTGCTCCACTTCCTGCAGGCAGCAAAGGTCAGGGTCACCCTCCACCCGCAGACCCACTGAACCCGAAAGCAGACCATGCGGCGGCTTACGTTAAGGTACGAAATGTGATATTCCAGCAGAACCTGGATGTTCCCAATGCTCTCCTTCGTGCCCACAAAGGTGAAAGGAACCATTCCCTGTATCCAAAAGCACAAAATAAACAGTATCATAGACAAATTTGTCCTTTTTGTTTACTAGCTTAGCATAATGGGAAGATAATAGCGGAGAAAGTGGATCAATATGCTACATTGTAGTAGAGTTATGGGAACCATGCTGTACGAAAGGGGAGCCGAGGATGTTCCATCTACCTAAGGTGAAAGAGTCGGGCCTTACTTCTTGTCGAGGGAGTTTGCCGTCATTGTCTCCTTCAATCCGCACTCGAACCACACCAGACTTATCTACAAGTTCCTGGATGACCTTCCCATTTTTTCCAATGACCTTACCTGGAAGTTTCACAAAACACTTTCAATTTGAATTCATGGGATTAAAAATCCTTAAATGTATTGTTTCCAGAAGAAAAAAAAAAAAGTCATACCAACTAAGTTCCTTGGGATTTGAACTGAATCTTCAACAAACTCGAGGAATCCCCTCGCCTTCCGTACTGCCTCTGTGCTCTTAATCAGAAGGGAACAACGGTCAGAATCCTGAAACAAAGGTTAAGAAGAACCATTGTGCTGGACTCCCCGTTTTACCTCCCCGTAGACCCTGAAGGTCCTGCTCTCCTCATCCAGCTCGATGGCCGTAACCCCTGGCACTTTCCTGGCCTGCTGGATGTTACTGCCGTGGCTGCCAATGGCCAGGCCCATCAAGTCCTCCTTGATGACAAACTCCTCTAGGAAAGCGGCCACAAGCTGCTTCGTGTTCTGAAAACGCCCAGCAAATCCACTGCGTCACATGGTCTAGTAGCAGCTATGAACTCTTGATGATAATGTTGGGACATCACTGCTGAGCTATTGGTGACTTTCAGCTATCAGATTTCGTATTTAAAAACTTTTTGTAGCCACCAAAAAGAGTCGTGTGTGTTTTGAAGAGTTGGGACAGAATTTCAAGCCCAGAAGTACAAAATATTTAATAAAATCCATAATGTAAGTGACTTAAATTAACATAACAGCAGACATTTTCTAAATTTAAACTTAAATAAACACTTTGTCTGACAAAAAAAAAGTAATAACAAAAATAAAATCATAAAAACAAATGTCTCTTACCTCCAAGTGTTTTGTTGCCTCTTCATTTCTGGACACAAGCAGTGATTTTGTACGAATACCTCGGAGGTGCATGTCACTCAGTAAAGAAACACGCTTCACTGTGCTTTCATTTCTGGACTGGAAAATAAAACGTTAAAGATTAATCAAGATGCCAATCAAGAAATGTTATTTCCCATAAAAGTAGCTAATCACACAGGAGGGCACCTACCAGTACAACCAAACTCTTAATTTCTGCATTGTAGAAGATCTTGCACGCTCCCACTGCCTTTTTGAAGTCTCTATGCACAAGTTCATCTTCACATCTGAAAAAATATCACTGCTTTTCAGAACAAGTAATATACATACGAAAAGCACCTGAAAATACACTTTGACGACGCAATTCATTTGTAGAAAATGTACATACGCTGCCTTTAAGTCATCAGGGACTGGAACCAAACATTTTAAGAAGGTGCCCTTCATCACTGCCACGTTCAGGTTTATGGGCCGGAGTCGGTCAAATGTGACGATTTCGTTGTAGGTGGAATCGCAGGCTGCATATTCAATCACGTAAAACTAAAGTGAGACATTGGGGGGGGTGGGAATTAAAACAGGAATAGGATTCACAGAAAAGCTAGGCAAGCTAAATGCAGGCTGCAGGCTTCCAAAACTTACATCGCCTTTTATCATGCGTACTTTAGCCAACCACCAGCCACAAGGCTCCTGCTCATTGGCTCTTGAGAAAATCTGTCAAGAGGTTTAAAATAGTGGGAGGGCATTTTTTTTTGTCATTTAGGTACACAATTTCCATTCTATCAAACATTACAGTAATCTTATGTTTCAAGAGTTCACTTTTGAGAACTCGCACGCATACCTCGACCTGGTCACCTTCCCCAATGTTCCTCTTGCCGCCTGAAGGGGGTGGTAGTCGTACATCGCAGAAAGGAACCTGTCGCTCAGGCTGCCAGCTAAATGATATTAAAAATAACCAAAAATACAACAAATCCTGGTCTATGATGTTTTGTTTGACACAAGAGGTTTCAGTAACACTTACATCCTTGGACTGAAAAACTCCAGATCACATTATGTCATACTTACTTATTTTCAAAGACAACTGTGAGCGAGTCTTCATGGACATCTGTAACAACTCCCTAAAAACAAAAGGCAAATTATTTTTTTGGCTCTTAGATATTTAAAAGGGAACAGCCCTTTCTTCATTGTATTAGCCTACATGCACAGCATAAAACTAATTACTACGTCATACAGAAATGCTTCACAAAAACAAAATGGGGAAAAAAGAACCCTACAACTATTACCAAGGGGAAACGGAAACAACATAAAAGTAGAAACAAAAGTAAATTATTAAATTATAATATACGATCTAGTGTGCGATCTATCGCTTTTAGTTTCGACTCTATTCCTAATTAAATAACTAGTTACCCGCGAATATCCGTGTCTGTCTGCAAAAGATCGTCGTATCTTTACGAAGTACAAGACCAAACCCTAATGTAGCGCAAGGCAAAAACCCCAAACCAACAGAATAACAATGACCTGAATGCTTTCTGACGTGCCAGTAAGAAATAACCCCGACAAAGGCGACAAGTCACTCTTGTCAACTTCCATATAGTACAGAGATCCATAATTTATTAATCGACACCAAGGTCCTAATTTAATAGCTACGAAAGGCATTTATGCATATCTGAACTCTTCAAAGTGCAGTCAATGAGTAGCCAAGTTACCACACCCAGTACGTAGCCCAGTTAACTGGGGATAATTGCAAAATATAGCTATCAGATCTAGCTATTGCATAAGAAGCTAACTACTTGACTGCTGTGCGTGTTTGCTATGCAGATTCTAATTTTTAAAATGATGGGATAATAAAAGCAACAACAAAAAAACGAATGATGAGGTGGCTAACTGCAGGTATTTGGTCAGTACAAGGTGCCTTATAGCATAACATTGCTGATTTGCCAAACATTGCCAGTGTTAAGAGGAAGGTCCAGGTGATCGCCTCTTTAAAACGGCGTTTTATATTTGCGAACGCGCACTGTTGCTAATGAGTCTGATAGCTAACCCGCTTACTGACAAACTCGCTGGCGGGATATGAATATTTCAGCTGGCTACCTTATAATAAGCCCCGTTGGAGCCACGGACCTCCACCGTCAGTTCCTCCATATTGGACGAGCAGTGCATGCCGGGAGAGGCTTCTAGAAGCTTTAGCGACTCCGCGTGAATGTTCTGCTTTGACGGCTTTTTAAAACGCAGTACAGGTTCCCACGTCCGGTGCGGAATGTGTGAAAACTGTGTAAAATATGACAGTGCAGAATATACAATTACTTATATAGAAACAGTCTGAAATCAAGTTTAAACCAATATCAACTGTTTAACATAAGTTTTTTTTTATTTGCCATGAAGAAAATACATAAAATATGTGTCGTTGTTACTTCTTACATGGCAGTATTTATGCACTTTTAAGGTGGGTTGCACGGTGGCTGACCAGTTAGCATTGTTGCATCATACCTGATAGGATTAAGTTTCAAAATTATTAACCCTGTGTGTGGAGTTTACATGTTCTTCGGACCAGGCACGTGCAGGCTGGGGGTTCCGGAGCACCTGCCCCATTTGCCCGAACTTTAAAGTGCCTCCCTTTAGAAATACTGAGTGACCCTTTAAGTGTCGAAGGCTTCGAGCACCAGCCCATCCATTACTCTTTGTACGGTGCTGCTTTAATTCCGATCCTCCTGGTCCAAAGACGTGCAGTAAGTTAATTTGTGGCTTAAATTTGACGTAATATGTGCGTGCACGTCCAGCTGCCATGGAGTGCTGTCCCATCCTGGGTGCCCCTCAGTCTCTTTACCCTTCGCCTGTGATAGGCTCACCATGATCACAATAAAAGGTTAAAAACGGATCGATGGGTAACAACAGGATCCAGGAAGAACTTGCTCTACATTCAAAAACTAAAATCTTATTAGCAGTATTATTTACAGCATCTGTAGCTACAGCAGAATAGTATCAGGGGAGTCTTATGTCCACAGTTTGACCTCTATTAGTGCCACGTGATCAGATATTGTACTTCACTATGAATATCAATTTGAATATCATTTATAATTATGTCTAATGAATCACATTAATAAGTTGTTAAAGCAACATTGTTTTTATAAAATGCAAGTGTTGCACACTGCAATTTACGTTGTGACGGAAATGTGCTTGTAAAACATTTCTGGTTCTTAGGTTTTCACCTTTTATAAACAAGACTTATTTCATAGTAACAGTAATATATCAATAATTAATAGTCTTGAGATTATATGAGTATTTTCAAGCAGGTTCTTTCTCATTTTAAGGGCCATTATTATGAAGGTGTTTACGGTTAGGCTGAAAATCCTCACTTCCCCTATGACGTCACGATTATGGATTCCATTATTGTTAAGCGTGATTTGAAAATCGAGTCATTTCCCCGTTATGTAATTTCATAAATCATTAATTCATCCCATAAGATCGCCATTTTACAAATAATGACTGACAAGTAATGAGGTATATCTCTACACTGCTCAATACAGCACTCTCTGGTCTTCGATTATCTGATTGATCACAAGTGGTCTCGTACTGACACCTGTACAATTATCGGCTGTACCCCTAAACCTGCCTTGACTTATTTTCTTAATGGTATGCAATTACTGTGTGTTTATAACTGTATGTGTGTATGCTATATACATGTATATATTTATTTAAAAAAATGAAACCTCAAAGGTTTGCATCACATTGTACATTACTTCAATAAAATGCAACAATGTCACATTTCTATGTAAAATTCAATTAAGTTCATGTAAAGTTACCAGGCTACAGTGAAACTGAGATCTGCCCCATAATGGGTTATTTTATGGGCAAACATGGCAGTGTTTCAGAGTTTTAAAAATTATATTGCCAAAAATAATAATGCTCCTCTCTCCCAATGTCTCTTTGTTCACTATATGTATCCAGATCCAGTTTATATGGGCTATTATTATGTATAATTGAAAAACATTAGTGCAGCTCTTTTGCAAGAGTAATTTGCCAGTAGTTTTTGTTCACGGCTGACACATTCGCCCTGGTTCTAATTATGGTGACGCTTTGAGTCATAGACAGCAGCTCAGCTGTAAAACTGGATTCTCTTTGCTTTGTTGCTAATTGCAGTCTCACTCCTATTGAATATGAAGTCGAGTAACAGAACTCAGTGTATGCGAACTCAAAGAGCCGCTCTGGCTATCACCCCGTATACTGTTGATCTTTTCAAAAGTGGAAAATAGTTTTTTTTTTCTCTCTCTCTCTCTCTCAACAGAAAATAACTAATATTCTATGGGTCCATTAGCTCCTCATTAAAGCAAAATAAAAGTGCGTGGTATATCAGGTCTGCTTTTGGATGACTGAAGGATGGCACTTTAAAGTCCAAAACTAATTACTCATAAAATTGAATGAGAGGGAAAATCAGTCTTGTTTTTATATTTTATTTTGCGGCTTGTAATTAGGTTCAGGCTAATTATATTTTTCATTTCATATGGTGAGTCTGGCCTTGTGCCCTGTGTCTGTGACTCGATTATAGGCTACTGATAACGCAGAGTTTATTAAAATAAACCTTCAAATCGACATGTCATAACTGGCTATCCGTCTTAATTCTGAATTATAATTCAAATAAATGAAAAATGGACAACCAACGAGGAAATAGTTCAAAGAAAATTTTGCACCAGAGACTGGCAGAGTTTATTCAGTAGATTGATGTCTGATCATATTCACAGATATAATGCTAGGCCTGTTAGCATTCTGTTCCGTCCTTTAGCTATTAAAACGAGTTTTTTAAATCATTTATTAAATCCTTACAGGCTTGTTTGGATTTATTAGCGTTTTTTTCCTTCAGTATGGATATGCGTGTCTTCATGCTTCAGTATAGGGGTGGACGATATGACTTATTTTCATGGAATTTCTCACTTTTTGAACGATGACGGTATTATATCACGGTATTACTGTTTTCCAAGTTTTAGGAGGAGTATAGCATGTCCTGGCTCTTTATGTTAATTTGTGTGTGTGTGTGTGTGTGTGTGTGTGTGTGTGTATCGGAGTAACAACAAAAAGTGAATACCAAGCTGCATTTTACAGCTAATTTCAGATAAACGCATGGTTGCCAGCTTTAGTCAGCTGGCTTAAGTGAGATTTTCAATTCGAGACAAGTCTGCGCATTTACATGTATGTAACAGTTTTAATACCTTGGAAACAGTGTGTAGGGTTTGCAAACGACCCCAACGCTTTGATGTCGGGAATTTTAGGCTTATAATAGAATAATATATATTTTCCGTAAGATTTCCTGCACGCCACTTGAGTTGATTGGTATAAAAAAATAATATTACTATATACAGTTGTTAAAAACATCAGCTTTGCCGAACATGAAATCACCAATAAACTGCGTCCATTTATCCAACATTTTACAAAATACATGCTGCGTCTGTTGTGAAATTAGGCTGTTATCTTCTCGCGGTATAGTGAAATCCAAATCGTGGTGCCGAATCACACCGGTAATGACTATATGGGGGGTAGGGGCACGTCCCAACCGATACTGAGGAAATACAGTACCATGTGTGTTTAGGAGGCGGGGGGATTTGGATAGATTTCACCCATACCAATACTGAAACCAACATCCAGGATAAACGTCTGAAAGATGGATGGATGGATGGATGGATGGATGGAAAATAAACAATACAATAAATAGACCTTTATCAATCCCAGGCTAGTTCAATGGAGAATCGGGAAAACCCCGAGTGAATATTTCTAGGGGGATTTTAGGTTGTCCCGACCTTAGGCAATGAATCGAATTGCGAGCTCACTTACGTTACTGGAAAATATGCATGCAGCAGGTCTGATTTTTAAGTATGGGAAGCATTTAATTTTTGCTGAACCTGGATTTTGCACTGCTGCCTGTAGTCGTTCCAGAAATTCAAACCTCATAACGTTACAGCCAAAGCTTACAGTAAGCTTGTTAGTATTTTTGATGCTGCCGATGATATGACTGTAGCGTTTCCATAAATCCACAGAATTAACTATGATCTTCAGCAGCAGACCCGGGCCTGTGTGACAGGCATGTGCAATATGCAATGCTGAATATGATATAAAACTCAGTATGAAGTGTACATAATCTGCTTAGGACCTGGGTTCGAATACTTTATTAGAATCTCCTTCTTTAATATGTACAGTCATGACCAAGGACAACTTTAGCAAACTACAAACGTAAGTGCACACGTAGCCTAAAAAGATAACTCTACCGTGAATATGTGCCTTATCCTGGCTAACTGCTGCTCCATTGGAAATACAAACACAAATCCTATTTAAATGAAAAACAGAAATATGTATGTATAATAATTAAGAACCGCCATTGACTGAATAGTACTGTTGTATATCTACAGAACTGTTTTAGTTCTTTCGTAAAATAGGCCTATTACGTCACAGTCATATTCTTTAACAATTTTTCCAATATAAAATGAACCCATAGTCATTTCTCTGACGATTGTCATAAAAAAAAATTTTAAAATCCCCGAGCTGTTCATTACAAGTCTGGATCTGACGGTACGCAACATGTTCTCTTAATTTGAATAAACAAACAAACAGAATTAATCGCTTAAAAGTCTTTTACCGTGCATGCAAACGTAAAAGCTCTGCTGCTCATTGCTTGTAGTGTTCCTTTGTGGTCTTTGGAAGCCCAACCTGCCTCTAGCAAAATGTGAGCCTTGCAATTTTCAGATGCTCAGAGCGAAACGTTAATGTATACTACTCAGCACCTGGATTAAAGTTCCTTCGCCGTGAGGAACTTTGAAATCCTCTCAGCTTCATGTCCTGTTTGCAGCTTAAAAAATATATATATATTAACAATAATTCATAAGTACCTTACTAATTCCAGTATCAATCAGTCGTAACTAAAGAACATGTGTGATTAGGGATGTGTGTGACCCTGGACATGAGCTATTTGAAAATAGTGTGCAACTATTGTGGATGGAGTCTTAGTATCCAGAAAGTGTTGGCGATTATGAATGGTTGTCAGCAAGTGTAACTAGATATTGCACTTTAAAGAGAAATGAATTATACTCTTTTCTGGCAGTTAATTGGTGCTTCTTATTTACACTTTCAAATAAAATGTAAAATATCTTCCTTTTGGTGGATGATTGCCATTTCAAAAGGTTAGAGTTATAACACAGATAGAAGAAAATACATAATATGTATACCAAATTTGTGGTAAAACTTTACATTCTTGTGGACAAACGTCTAAGGGAGTTTTCAATATGAAAAGATCCACTTAAAATCCACTTAATGAAAATTCTGTAAGCAGAGGTTTTCTTAAAGTATTCATTTGCAGTCTAGCCTGCAGATTGCCGAAATGTCTACAGGAAGCTTCAAACTTTAACACTCCAGAAATTAATAACAGCATTAATAGCTATTTAAGAGGAGACAGGAAATATTGAAACGATTATCATAGAAAAGATAAGAAAGATTTCGCTTAATGACATTACAGAACAGAGTGCATCCCATCAAATCTGCTCCACAAATCCTAATGTTACCTTTATCAGTCTTAAATGCAAATCAAGTGAATTCAGCAATAAGAAGCTTCCAAGAATTGGATTCCATTTGTAGCAAAATTGCAAGCGTCTAGCAGTTTTATCTAAGAATTTTACTTGTGCGTAAGCAAAAAAAAAAAAAAACTGATATGTTATTTGGTTACATTCCATCAGTATGAAAAATAGCATTGTGCAAATTCTATGCATGCTAATGATATATAGAAATTCACATGCTTTCAGATAAAATGAGTTTAATTTTCTGTTGCCCACTGCTGGTCTGGCCTTCAGTAAATTACTTATGCACAGCTATTATTAAAATAGAGGGAAAGGAAATTAGAAATTCCTCATATCTCTCCGTTGGATATAGCCAAAGCAGGACTGCCGCAGACACAATCGACCCTTTCAGGAAGCGCCACTCTCCTGAATTTAATTCACGTCTCTGCACATTTCCACGAGACTGTTGTAAATGCTGTGAGCTTGTTTACAGAATAAGCCCATGTACTTTCTAATTTCTTCAGCAACCCTACGTTCATTCATCTTTATGTGCGCATTCAAGTTTTCCCCTAACTAGCAGCTGTGCTGTTTTTGTTTAAAAATGCATGTAAATAAAATTCACTTGAATTGATGTCACACTGAATGATTATTATCTTATCACCTGGAAGATGCAGAGAGGATCTGAGGTGCTTAGTTCAACTGAAACCAAGTTACATGTGACAAATTTACACACAGAGACACCACCCATGTAGACAAATGAGCAGATCTGATGCTACAATTCATTGGAAAACAACGCTGTGACTAACAGGCATATGAAGCATAATTTGGCATATAAGCATTATTAAGAGTTTAAGACATGCTGCTATTCTAGTTAGTAATTAGTAATTAGTAATTCTCTGTGCAGTATTCATATTTCTGGTGATTCATTGTGTAATACTTGCATCTTCAGTAATACTTTTCTGTCTAGCAATACCACATTGTGTATTACCTTATCTTGTTAAACATTACTACTCTCTATATAATTTTAAGTAGTTTTTATATGTAGTATTTTTACATTAATTATGTGTAAAGGACGGAATGTTTGTTTTGGTTTTTTTTCGTTATACATGGTATAATGACAATAAAAGGCTTCTAATTCTACTAAGTAACCAATCCTTGATTACATTAACATTCCATTTATTTAGTAGATGCTCCTCCCCAACGCAACATATATTCCAGAGAGCAAACTCATATAGTAACCCTGAAGCAAATTGGGGTTAAGGGCCTGGCTCAAGCACACGATGTTGAAATCACTCTGCCAAACCAGGGGTTTGAACCGGCAACCCTCAGATCAAAGGCACAAGGCTGCACACCACCTCAGAATGGTTAGATTTCTCTTTAAATACTTGTTACCACAGCCTGTGCTAGTTAGTTAAGCTGCCTCAGATAGGCTCCAGGCACCCTTGTGATGACCATGTACTGTGGGTTAGAATTTTAATGGATGTTCATTAATGCAGTTAATGTTATAATGCCTTGGTCTTGAAAAAAAATAAACAGTACATTTAATTTCAAAATCTGATAGTACTCTCTGTAGTTTACCACTAAATGACAACACTGCAATTCATTTATATTGTAAAATTTGTGTTTTGCTTCATCTGGTGATCACGGTTGTACCAGTCGGTAGATAAAGTTGCCGGAGGGGTATTACATTTGAGTTTAACCAGAATTGCTTTAGTAAAACCGCCATCTCCATTATTCAGTAATTCAGTTTTAGATCAGATGAGCAAGTAAATGAGAAGTACATGTTAAAAATGCCCATTTTAAAGTATTTTTTGCTTTTGCAGGTATAAACTAAAATATTCTGCATTTGTTAGGTAATGTACAGATTTACTTGGACTAAGATGTAATTCTGGCGAATGATGTGATTAGAAGTCAAAAAGCACATTTGACGCATGGCAGGTGTACGTCCTATAACTGATGTTGTGGTTCCCTCTAGTGGCAGATATGGCGCCTGCAGTTTTAATATCCGGACAGCGCTCGGTTGCTAAGGGCGCCTTCGCCAAACACAAAACAACGCACGGGTTTCCAGTCCGAGTTCTGCTGAGCACAACGAAGTCGGCTTAGACGTCATATCAAACAGTGGATAAAAGTTCCATAGGAAAAATGTCGGGTGCAACTCTTTTAAACGAAATTGGCTGGGATGAAGGTTTTGCCATACCAGTGGCAAATGCTGAGAACAAGGCTTTGGAAGACGAGGTAGATAAGTTGCATCAAGATCAGCCGTAATACTTTATTTTAAATTATCTATGGGTAGTGACAGGTTATGTTCATTAATCACCCATAAACATGCTTTCTCATTTCCATTAACGAACTAAATGCACACATAGTCTTTCTTTTGCGGTCGATGATGTCAGCGTGGTAAGATTGGGAAAACCGCTGCTTACTGTCGGCCCGTTGTGTGTCTTCTTCCATATAATAGCTTCTAAGGAAACAAAAGGAAAAATCAGACCTGGACGGCAAACTCTGCACACACAGAGATAAGATCCAAGCGATGGGTGAACATCTGAAAAATGTGAGACAGGAGCTATCGCACACTCAGGTATACTGCCATTATTAGTCCTTAAAAAAATAAAATTATCACTGGAAAATGTTTCACAATATTCACGTTATAACTACAAAGTAACATTCTGGCAAAATATAAGAATAAATTATATTTGTAATAATATGATGTATTAATGTGTATTATATAATGTATTATAATGTGTGTATACCTGGGCTGCATAAAATGTACGTATTTAAAATCGCGATCCATTGCGCGCGCGCGTGTCTATACATGCAGGCTCTTTCCAAGGCCAAAGAAAAGGAGACCGAGTCCGAGGTTCATTTCAAGGCCCTGGCTGAACGGGAGATGGGCAGACTGCAGCAGGAGATTTCCAAGCTGGAAAGGGAGCTGGGAGCAATGAGAGACAAGAAGAATACACAGGAGGTGACAGCCGTAGCTGCTTTAACTGCACAATATTCATGTACATATATACATGGTGTGTATATATATCAGGTTTGTATATCATTCTGCTATTCTGTTCTGCATAAAGGATTTGAAGATGAATGCTTTGATAGGTGCGTTATAAATAATTAAATACGATATGTGTATTTGCAACCACTAGATGGCGCCAAATGCAACGATAATATGAGCTAAGATAATTGTGAAAGGGCAGCGTGGTGGTTCAACGACTAGATCAGCTGCCTAATAGGTTTCGAGTTAGATTTAAAGCCTTCCCCTGCCTTCTGCGTGTTAAGTTTGTATGTTTGCTCCATGTCATGCTCATTTACAGCCACAGTCCAATCATGCGTGTTAGTTGAGTTGGTGCCTTTAAGTTGACCAGTGTGTGAACCCCAGGATTGAGCACCGTGCTGCTTGGAATAAATTCCCGGTCCCTTCATGTTGACCCTGTAGCTTTAGGGGAAACCAGGGATAATTGTTGCACAGGATCAGTTCCTCCAAACACCACTGACATTTCTCTAACTCAATGTTTCCCAACCCAGTCCTCGGGGAACCCCAGACAGTCCACGTTTTTGCTCCCTCCCAGCTCCCAGCCAATCAGGAACACCGAATACTTGGTACAGGTGCATTTCCAAAATTTGAGGAACAACTTTTAATTTTTGCTATGATCTACACAGATGTGTGACAACACACGTTCTGTAAATGTTTTGTAAAAATTGATGCTGCTGTTGAAAGTCCAAGAGCTTAGGGATCAGTATCTTGTCAATTTTGAAATTTGGAACCAGACCGGAGTTCTTTTTCCTTTTGTCGACCACAGAGGAAGCAGGTTCTCCAACCAGGGGAAATAAGAACAAAACAAGAGGAAAGAGGGGAAAAAAATACAACAAAATAACATACAGTACACTGAGGGCCGGAATGACCTTGTAGTCTTTCTGCATTACCCACGAGGGGCAGGAGCTCAAACTGCTCTCCATCTGAGGATCTTGATCTAAAACACACAATGCACCCATATAAAATGATGCAACAGTAATGCGTAGATGATCTAGAGCTCGGCCCCTTGACTCTCTCATGAATAACAGTGGCTTCCTTCAACCCCACCCTTTGTGCCAACTGGTGTAGCATAACAACCTACATTCCTCATGCAAAAAACTTTAAAGTAGAATAATTGGGGTCGATTAGATTTTAAATTAGATTTATTGTTATTGCATAAAGTTCAAATGTTCAGACAACAAAATGCAGTTTGGTGTCTAATCTGAAACAGTGAAATAGGGCAAAATGCCAGAAACACCTACCGTATATACATTTGTGATAGATAAATAAATAGAAAAATGTACAACCATACGGTGGAATACATAATGAGTATATACAGCATCTGTGATTGCAGTAAGAAGGACTTGTTACGCCGCTTACAATGCCACTGTCGTATGTTGATTTGTAACGGCTTCTCCCCACATCCGTGTTCCCCGATAGAACAACATCTTCAAAGCTTCCCAGAAGTTAGATGAACTTAAGAGCCAGATGAACTGGGACCAGAAGACTCTCAATGCCTGGCTGGAGGAGTCGGCGCGCAAAGATGAGGATACCATGGCTATCGTCAAGTACGCCCAACAGGATGAGAGCAGGATCCGGGTGAGAGAGCACGCAGGAGGCTCCCTAAATGGAGGAGAAGGAGATGTTGTATAGCAAGAACACTTTTTAGCTGTAGTTTATATAAAAAATGGGGTGGTAAGATCTTGTAGGGATATCCATTCATACAACAGGAGATTGGCTTGAGGCACCGACCCAGTTTCTTTATACCCGCCAAGCTAATGGCATGCATTCCATTTCACGCCACAGGAACTGACAGTTCGCATGGAGAAGATGACCATCGAGGCCAGCCAGAAGCGCAGAGCCCTTGACAACGAGCTGATGGAGACGATCACGGCACAGGTCCAAGTGACGGCCCGCTGCCGGGCATTCGCCCCAACGTGGAACGGCCTGTTTCTGCATCATTGTGATCATCCCGTGTTTATTCCGTGTCGAACACAGATAGGGCTGGACAGTACTGCTGAAAACTTCCGTCAAGCCCACGCAGAGAGGCAGGAGCTCATTCGACAGTGGGAGAGCACCATTGAGCAGATGAGAAGGAGGGACCGTGAGATGGAGCAGTGCACATTGGTAACCAACAGGGGGAGACGTAATGCCTTAATGGAATGACAAAATAGTAGATGGCCAGTGCAGGGTGGCACAGGTCAAAAAGGCTAAAAGGTTTATATTTTGTATCGGCTGTGTGTGATTAGGAGTTTTGAATGTTTTCCCCTAAGTTTGCAAACATGTGATTCAGATGAATTGCTGACTATAAATAACCCCTGATGTTGGGTGATTAGGAAGCAAGATTGTGTACAGCAGTGTTTCCCAACCCAGGCCTTGGGGAACCACAGACAGTCCACGTTTTTGCTCCCTCCCAACTTCATTCATTTGTTTTTTAAATACCTGTCTTTTTAAATACCTGTCTTTTTAAATACCTGTCTTTTAAAAATACCTGTCTTTAAAAAGTGCCAGCTGAACACTTAGATGTAGAATGGTGAATAAAACCCGTGTCAGGTATAACATTCTGTTCCTCCAGCTTCTCACCCAGGTGAACCAGGAGGTGAGAGAGAAGGAGGCCACAGTAAAGGAAAAGAAGAACTTTCTGGACAGGGAGGTGGAGAACAACAGGGAGCTTGAGAGTAAGACTGCAGCCGCGGAGCGACTGGCCGCAAAGCTTAGGCAGGAATTGCAGGAGAAGGAGAGCAACCGTGTCAGGCTGCAGGATGAGGTCAGCATCATTCCTATCACCAATATATGCTCACTGACGCACATGCTTTATAGCTAACGATGACTTGCCGGCAAACGTACGTAGAACTGCTGGCATTTGGAGAATGGAATTCCAGCCAAATGTCATCCGCATTGTCTGCTCTCCATCTGAGGATCTTGATACTTCTACTGATATTTCGGCAAAGCAGTAGTGGGGTCTCAAGTGGCTCAGCATGTTAGAACACTGTGTTTGTTATCAGAAGGTTACTGGTTAAAATCCCGCAGTCAAGAGATAGATTTTGATGATGGGTGCTTGAACAAGGCCCTTAACTCCTAATTGCAATAAGAGTGGACAGGATCACTGCCTGATCTAACACCATGGGATTTAATAGGATAGTGAAGTGAGCTAAACTAGCCTGCTATGAGAAGTTAGTTAAACCCACAGTATCCGCGATGGCTGCTTCTCCACCTAACAGTGGTATGTTGTTTGATGGCATTTCTGACAACGAGGCCATAAAATGAGGCATGATCTATGTTTACTTTAGTAATTTACTGTTTCTTGTGTTCTCTCTGTACAGCTGGAGAGCCTGAGGTTCAGTGTGGATGGAACAGCTACAGAAGTGCAGGCGAAGAGATCCCAGCTGTCCAGCATGAAAAAGGACATCCTGGAGAAAAGCAACAAGTACAGAATTTTTGGTGCCACACATTGTTTCTTGCATTTCCAACACTGGCGCTCTATGATCTATCTGACAACATCCACTATCTGTAGCTGAAGGTTTCAGATTCACACGTTATTGATAGTTGCACCTTCGGTGTCAAGACAGAGTAGCGGTTTTCATCTAGCGAGTTTACGTATCCTCACGTTCGTACGAAGCCAGTTCAGTGTCTCTGTGGCTGTCTTATCACTTCCATTGGCTCTATCCTCCCCTGTATGCAGGGTCAAGGCAGCCCAGGCCTTCAACGTCACCCTGCAGGAGAAGCTGCAGTGTATAACAGAGACAGCCATGAGTGTGGAGGACAGGGCTGCGCAGATGGAGCAGACGCTGAAGGAGAATGAGGAGGCTGTTAAGGTGAGCCCCTCCTGCTGTGCCCTCATGGACCCCCATAAATTTCAGATTTGCTTTTTAATTGATGTATAAAAAAATCCAGGTCTTTCAATGTTCCATAAAACGCTTTGATAATACAGTTCAGAAGAGCACTGGATACCAGTAGACTTTGTACTCCTTAAAGAACAGAAATTTCTACCCATTACTTATTTGTAGTGGCAGTATTAGACCGTTACAAATAACATTACAAAGAATATTCCACACTGGATCTTAAGGACTAGTGTACTGCAGATTTAGAGGATTAGTTTAACTGCTGCATGAAAGTAAGGTGACTCATCATGCAAATAAGTGTCACAAAACGAACACACCCTCAAGGTCTTCAGGAGCTGCTTATAGAAGTGCTCTTTATAAACTTGTTATTGTTCAGTAAGAAGGGTGGAGCCTGTATCTATTACTTCTGGGAGTGCACTGTAGACCTGACTTTCACTGGATGTTAAGCATTTCAGTTGCGCAGTGTGAGGATACATATGGTTCATTCTCCGTCTGGAATAGGAATTGAAGTGGATACATTTTTTAAAATTTCATTTCATTACTTCTGAAAGTAAATCACCTTAACATGTCCTATTATCATACATGTAAAATGAAGAACATAAACCCAAATATGTGTTAAAATAAAAATGATCACATCATGAGGAATTCTTATTTTTTAATTATACAACAGTTACTGTAGTTCCAACCAAGAAATCTGATTACAAGTGGTCTTCCATGAGCACTGGTACCAGAGTATAACCGCACTCGGACATTTCACAATAGAGTGTTTCAGTCCGCTTTACAGGTGCATCTAAAAACCATAACTTAACCCACTGGAGTCAGAGGCCCCCCTCAGGATCAAACAGAAGTCTGACCAAACCTCTAAAACAGTTTTTGTCATAGACACATTAAAAAAAACACCCCATGATACCATTAACCATAAATGGTCTACTTTTCATATATATATATATTGGACGAAACTAAATATATTTTTTGAGCTTTGTAGGGAGAATAAAAAGAAAAAGAGTGACTCGAGTGTCTGATTCTGGAAGCAGCACTGACGGGCCCCACCCATCTGCAAATAGCGCCATTCATATGATAATGATAATGATAATGGGTCAAGAAAACACATGAAAACTCCCATAAACAAGAGCACATGTCTAGGGTCTTTTTACACTGACTGATGGGCTTCAACCTTTTATTTTGAGATGTAAGGGACTTTTCACTGAGGAAATATGATAAAAATACAACTCTGCAATTCATGTATAACTGTGAACTTGGGCAAGCAGTGACTTTATAAATGACAAATGTGACTAATCTTGATCGCTTCTGCAAAACTTGTCTTTATAAATATATGCAAACAGTCGGTACCTAGGCTGTTCCTTTGGCAACAGTGAACGGTTTTTTCTTCTTGCCGGGCCCATAAATATATAAATAAATAATCAAGCCTTTTTCCTTGAGATGTTTCCTCTGATTCCTCTGTTGACTCAAGAAAGCAGTTTACTGGTAGTACAATATTAATAATGTTTATAATATAAGATGGATTCATACAATTTCAGGTTATACCTTTTAAAAATGTTTGACATTAAACATGGCTTCTTAAATGTTGTGTGACAGCTGTTCTATAGGTGTAGCACAACTGTGAAACATGGTAAATCTTCTGTGACATGGTTTCCTACTCCAAATGGAGCATGACCCAGATGGTCTATCGTGTAGGAAACAGATTCCCTGCTGCTCCACCACCGGGAGGCGCTGTTCAAGAAGACCCAGGAGCTGGAGGCCCTGAAAGCCCAAGAGATGGAAAGAAAAGCGGAGATTGCAGGGTGCAGAGCGTCACTGTCCAACCTCAACAGCCGGTTGAACAAGATGGACCAGAAATCCCTCAAGCAACAGAAAATTATTTACAACCAGGTGAGAGACCAGAGTCAACCCTGTAAACCACAGTGCATGCAGCTTTCTTTGATGTGATTGCTGTTGATGGATTTAGGAAATCTCTGCATCAGCTGTCCATCATCCTTGCAAGCATCCCGCACAAATAAATTTGTGGAATTATGTGGAAGATAGCTTTCATACCATTGGTCCTATGACAGAATTTATGTAATAATGCAATGATGGGAAGACTTTATTTGTGAATTCTCAGTGGCTTACAAGCCTTACAAGCTGAATCAGAATCAGCAGACTATTAATCCCGGAGGAAATTGCTCACATTCCGACTGCACAATCACACATAGACACCAAGACAAGAACAATACAGTATAAGTATAAAAATAGGAATGAAGTAATCATAAGTAGTTATATTGCACATGTTGGTAAAATCAAGTTAGACTTTAAACTTTGGGAAAAAATAGAGGTATATTGCACCGAATTCTGGATACTAATATTGCACATGTTAATTGTATTGCCCAGATATCACAGAATCACAGATAATAAACATATTGTTCACACAGCCCTGCAGCCTCACGTACTGCGGCCTGTCGATCAGACAGCCCATAATCCAAGAAACTAAGGGAGCATGAACCTGCATAGCAGAGAGCTTCCTCCCTAACCGGGCTGGCTGAGTTGTGTTGAAGGCACTGGAGAAGTAGAAGAACATAATCCTCAGGGATGTTCCTGACTGTACAGCTTATAAGCAGTACCATGCAGAGACAAGTGCTTAATGCCAGTGGTAAATGGTAAATGTTAAATCTACAATGGAAAGGTAAATCTACAAACTATATCGAGGTACTCAACTGGCAAACTCCAGTCCAAAATACTGCTACAACTCAACCACTACCTACACACGTACCTAACGAAGTAGCTACTGAAGGCTGTGTGGGAAATTGTGAAATGAAAAACAAACAACTGTGACACGCATGTGGATGTGCTCACATTCCTTTGGAGTAAATGGATCGTTATACTGACTGATACACTCTGTGGAGCCAGGACTTCCAGATGCAGCAGCTGGAGAGGAAGATTTCTCTCCTGAAGGGGGAGGTGACAGGGGAGGAGAAGCGGCTGCTGGAGGCCAAGGTGTCTGAACTGTCCGAAGCTTTGGAGGAGAAGAGGAAAACGTCCAGCATGCTGATGCTACAGCTGAAAAGACTGCAGGTACACCTGTCTTTATCTGACGGACGGGTCTCTGGTACCTGTCGACTGGCACTTTTCAGCCTTCAGAGCAAGATATGATTTTAGTATAGAAACCTGAAGACTGTTTATTTAAGTTTCAGAGCTTGACAGGTTGTTATACCTAAAAATTGTATTTAATCTGAAATGCTCAGCTGTATAAATAAAAGATATAAAGAAAAAAATAAAAGATACACATTTTAGCTAAGCAAAATAATAAAAACAGTAGTTGTTTGTGAGTATGTTTGCCCTGTGATAGACTGGCATTTCATCCTTGTACCTTCGTCGACATTTGCCAAGCAGAAGTTCCTATTTTCAGGACAACATTCGGTGCGTGCAAAAGGAGATGGAGAAGACAGGAGTGGAGAAGTCAGACCTGACCACTAAGATCGAGGAGCTAGACCTGTTCAATGACACCTCAGACAAAGAACTGAAGAAGCTCAATCAGAAAAAGCAGGTGAAGAGACTAGTCTTAGAAACGGTAGAATTTATCTCGTAGTGTCTCTGGGAGTGCAGACTGGTTTGGTGACTGGTGATCACACCACAGGATGCTATGGTGGAGGACAACATCCTGAAGCTGGAGACGAAACGCCTGCGGGACCTGCTGTACGATAAGGCCGACAGCGTCCTCTCCCTGGAGAAGCAGAGGCTGTGGCTGCAGGCGGTCATGAGCGAGCGGAAAGAGGAGCTTCAGCTTCACCGTGAGATGATCTGCAAGCGGCTCAGATTGGCCGAGCAGGAGCAGCAGGCGCTCAGGTGATTGGCTCAGCCGCTCGGATCCCGGACTTTGGCCTAATGAGTTAATACCCAGTTTCCTGAATCATTTTCATTGCTGGTTCTGCCAAAGTTCAAATTTGAAATGGATACAATCTTTTCCTGAATGCATCATAAAATGACAGCCATTATACTTTTTGTCATAAATATTTCTCAAACATTCAAAACAAACACACACACACACACCCCAACTCTTCCCCTTCCCTGATAAACCCGAAATGACAATGTAAAGTGTACATCAACAATACATCTATCATTACAGTAGACCTACTCAAAAGGTAGACAATTCAATGAAAAGGAATGAGTAAATAACAAAGAGGGGGGAGAAATTTATATTTTTGCAGAAGAGTGTAAAACCCGTCACAACTATTGCCTATTCAGGATATTCCTGAACAAGATTATTGCTCTGCTATTTAACGTTGCTGGTCCATGAGGAGTAATCACTATGTTACCAATCTGTTAGGTTAATTGATACAGCCCAAAAGAATGGCATAGAATATGGAATTTCACAGCTGTATGTTAGTATCTAAACCATTGTACAATTGTACAAAGGGTTCCCATAGTTTATAAAACTCTTTTATTTTCCCACACACACAAACAATCACCATGGTTAATTTGCAGAACCTGGTTTCTCTAACTGCTGGAGGAATCTGGAGTTTCCAGGGGATACCCACAAACATGGGAGACTATTCAAACTTCACACGCACACAGACAAGGAATGCTGCGCCGCCAACCACTTAGCCATTGTTCCTCCCCAGATCAGTATTTATGCCTAATTTAGTATAAGGATATTTTTGAGCATAATGTGGCATGTTTATGTCTGTGCTGGTCTCTCATGTCAGCGCCGAAGTCCATGAAAGGCTCTCCAAGACTGACAAGATGAAAAAGAGGTATGAGATACTGACTGTATCTATGGCTGCCCCTGAGGGTGAGGAGGAGAGATCTCAGGCTTACTACATCATCAAGGTGAGTGCTTATTAAGCTGCTAAAGCAGCCAAACGTCTTGTGTTTCTTTGCATGTTTGATTTTTTTTGTTTTAGATGCTGGCTAAACCTCTGTGCCTGTGATCGGAAGGTTGCTGGTTTGAGCACAGTTTTGGCAAAATTGTCACGCTCCATGGGTGTCCCTATGGGTGGCTGCCCTTCGCCGCCAAGCTTACTGTCACCGACATATGTGTCTGTGTGTCACGGAGAGCGAGATGGGGTAGGTGAAAAATTCCCCATGGGGATCAGCTAAGTATCATCATTTCATTTCTTCAGGCTGCACAGGAGAAGGAAGAGCTCCAGCGCAAAGGGGATGATCTGGATGCTAAAATCGGCAAGGCAGAGAAGGAGATCCAGGCTCTGGAGAACACCCTGCACGTGGTCAACAGCCGCAATACCACTTACCGGAAATCACTCCACAAAGTAGAGGAGTCAAGTAGGATTATTTCAGGATGTTCGTCCACAAGCTGTGTTTCAGATGTACCATCTTCTGCAAACCACTTAACCTTTTATGGTGTTCAATCTGCATAACACTTTTTGTGTTTTAGGTGAGGAATATCAGGAGAAGCTCAGACTAGAGGAGCTAAAGAGAGCCGTAGAGGAAAGGCATAAATATAAAAGAAGGCAAATGAAAGAGCTACAGCATGACATTCAGGTATGTTTGTTGTGCAGTGTTATCTAGGTTCCATTTTCCCAGAATCCACTGCCATTGTTACAGCAATACACATTAGCTTTAGTACAGTTGAATTTTTAAAATAATATCACAATAACTTAATATACAAATATTAAGGAAGAAATATATAAAAGAAAATACAAGTATTTGAATATTCTAATTGATTGTGTTCATTACCTAGGTTAGTAATGTTCCTGTTGCAGTGTTGGCGTTAACTGCCCAAGGTCACTGCATATTTCACTGTAGCTGTGAGCAGTTACAAGCCATGGCCTGGAAGGAAGCAGGAATGAAGTAAAAATAGGATAAAATGTGGTTCTTTGAAATGAATAATCTAAGAACAGAAGTATCCCAAAACCTGTCAGAGATTCCTTAAATAAACTACAGGAAATGACAGGAAGTATGTTTCAGTCATACAAGGAAGTAAACACGAAAATAATTTATTATGAAACCGCCCATTATGAAATGTCCTACATGCTTTTATTCTATCTATTCGTTGACCATTATACTGGGGGGGGTGTGTGGCTCTGCCGTTTACGGCTCTGTACCTGCTACTGAGAGAGAATTGATGCTATATAACGGCAAAGTTAAAGTGTTACCATGTTATCATGGTCAGTGGTGCCCATGGGGGGGGGGGGGGGGTCTTGGTGTGAGATGCTACCAGGAGGACATGGTTGAAATTCAGTTTTTAAGCAGCTGCTTTTATGCAAAGTGACATTCAGTTCAGCCAGTCGCAGGAGCAAATGGGGGCTGAAGGCCTTCCTTAGGAACCCAATGGTGAAATTACTCTGCTAGCGGCGGGATTTGAACTGGAGGCTCACAAGCACGGGGTTCTAAGCCCCTGAGGCACACGCAACCTCTAGCCTTCTATGTAAATAGCGCACAGTGTCATGTGTAATGTGTAAAAGATACATTTTTAATTGTTGTGTTTGATTGAAACCCACAGAAGATCATTTTTTTGAAGCCTCATCATTTAGCGGTGTAATGTTGTTCATGTTTCGCTGAAATCAGGGGCATTGGAGGGGCATGGATATGCTGGCAGATTCAGGGGGGCCCAGCACTTGACAGGGACCCTTGAATAGTTATAAAATGATGTGAAAAATTGGACTGGAGGCCCCAAGGGGACATTTTCTCAGTGGCCCCCGAAATTTCTATGTATGCCCTTGGCTGTAATTATTATTATACATATTTATATATTTCTAAGCCAGTGGCTTCCATAAAACACTGATAGACAAAGCACACCGGCAACGCATTGAATCTGCTGTCACTGTGGTTACGGAACAGTAATGCATTTTGTTGTCACCTCCAGAACATGAAGAATACTCTTGAAATCCTGAATCGTGATGAAGCTGCACAAAGTGAAAGGACAGAAGAGACCCGTTCTCAGCTCCTGATACTGAATAAAGAGCTGGGCTTGCAGGAGGAGAAGCTGGATAGAGTGAGGAAGCAGGTGTGCCATTAACGATGCCACGTTCTGCTCTTTGGGCCTTCACACTCTCCATTTCATATAGGCAGGGGCTGAGCAGGGATAGGGCCATTGTGACACATGCAAAAACATCAAAGGGTTTGGCTAAGAAAACAAATGACCAAAAATCTTGAGCAGAGGTAGGCAACCCTGATCCTGCAGTGCCGGTATCCAGCAGATTTTCCATCCTACCTGGTGAGTTACTATCTGCCTGAGATCATGTGAGGTTCTTCACAGACCAGGTAGGATGGATAACCTGCTGGGTACCGACACTCCAGGATCAGGGCCACCTACCCCTGTTCTAAACAGCTCTTTTGATGAGATGGAGTGGAATGGTTATGGGTGCTGAGAGTGAAATTAGATCTGACACAGGAGCGTCAGTAGAGGTTTATGAAAAGGGGAGCTAAGCCTTTTCTAGGGGGGGCTGAAGGAAACGGCCCATTAAGCTAATTACTGTACGTTTATTTCGGGGGGGGCGGCTAAGGTACATTATAAGGTAGGGTTGTGAGAGCATGGGACAAGAGGATGAAATCAATTTGGATAATCCGTATCACCAGACTTTCCAGACTGGTGTCTATATCCCACCTTGTACAAAGTATATGTAATAAGTATGGATTAAGGCATAACAAGCTGTTCATTATATGTTTTTAAGTGCATGGCTGCGGAGGTGAAGTACAGCCCAATGCAAAGCGGGGTGCATTTAAAAAGGTATAATCCATGGCTTGGGGTGTATTAATCCACTTATACCACAGTTACCACACATTTGGCTTACATGTTTGTAACCTAAAAACATTATTTTCACATTTACGAGCTGAAAAAGCATGAATGAATAGAATTTATTTCCTCCACCGTTGATGTGTGTAGTTTCTGTTCATTTAAAAATTGTGCAAATTTTAAATAACGTGAGTTGGAATTAAAGATTAAAAGTAAACAATAACATATGAGAAGGAGTCTGGTTGTACTCCAATATATCACGGCTGTGATTCGGTCGCAGGCACGAGGCTGCAGGATTTTCTACAACAATTCATCAAGTAGCATTTAGAAGGTAACGCTAACAAGGTACAGCACATTCTGTTTGTTTATTTAAACATTTACGGGCCTCCGGAAGACAAAAAAAGTCAGCGAAAGTGGGATGGGCCATCGCATCCAAACCTTCTGCATACCCGGAAGATTCAGTCCGTAACCGATAGTTTACTCTCACTTCTGCATGTGTTCTTATTTGAAACAGGTGGAAACACTGGCAAGTTCTGCACCAAACAAGAACCAGCCCACCATGTTGGTGGAAATGAGGCGTATGTGACGGTTTTTAGATATACCTGTAAAGCGGAGTGATACAGCTGATGTGAAATATCTGAGTGCGCTACTCTGATAACCACACTCATAGAACGCCTCTTGTCCAATCAGATTTCTTGGTCAGAACTAACTGTTGTATAATAGTGCATTGAATTACTACTGTGATTTGCCTGACAGGTACTACAAGTGCAGTTATTAGTCACCATACTGATCAATTCAATTCAACAATTCAACAATGCCACGAGTGGTGCCACAAAGGGGGGAAAGTTAGGACAATTGCCAGGGTCCCTGACTGACAGGGACCCTAAGAATTTTCAAACATTATTGCATTGGTCGAGGACCCAAAATCTATAGCAACACCCCTGACTACTGTGATATTATTATGTAACTAATTACAAAATCTTAGGTAAGATTCTTCCTACAGATGACTCATTCAACAGGAACATGGTCACCCCTGTCAACAAGAATCCTTTTCATCTTGACCTACGTCTAAATTCAAATCATAGAATGTTCCTGTAAAAAATGAGGAAGGACTACTTTACAGTGTACTGGCACATAAGACCCCCCCCCCCATGGGAGCAACTGCAAGGGTCTTGCAGTGGTATGATCCTCTGCCAGTCCTGGGATTTGAACCAACGACCTTCCGATTACAGGCAAAGAATAGTTATCCACATACCACAACAAGGACTAAGACTTAATCTTTCAGTTTGCTCAGTTCATAAAGTGTTTGTGTCCTTTGATATCTTAAGTAAATATTGATGCGCTTTCCTGTCAGTAAGGGCAGGGTCCATAATCTCTTCAGGGACAGAATGGTTCTTGAAAGGATGTTTTTTTAGTCCATTACAAGACATTTTCTTTTAAAATTCAATTAAGAAATTCCCAGTTAAATTCTCCCTCCATCACAGTGCTCAAAACTGACCAGGGAGATTCGGTCTGCCAGGAAGACCAAGGAGGAATCCTTGGAAGAGCAAGACATCGACCTCCGGGAGCTGAGGGACTTCAACAGGACAGTGAATAAGATGCTGCTGGAAGCGATGCAGGAACATCCAGACCTGAGAGATGCCATTGATATGTACTTTCAGCAGGTATGGTGCCCACTGAACCACAAAATCATCTGTACAATAAATAAATAAATATAAATGTAAATCTTAAAAGCATTAAATACACAAAACTTGATAATACAGTTCCCCTCTGGATCGCACAAAATAAATATTTTGATAACACTTTCCACTAAGCCCATATTCATAAAGCCTAATAACTATTCTTATAATTCATCGTAACATTCATAACAAATTATAACATTCATAACATTATAGACACGGCTATAAATATTTATAAAAAGGCATAACGCATTATAGCCATGTTTCTCATGCATTATGAATGCTCTATGAATGCATAATAACAGTTAGTATAACAATTAAGGATGCTTTATGCTGCATTATGAAGGTATTTATAGTGCCTTCAAAGAGCAAACATAATGCATAACACACAAGTATAATGTGTTATGCCTTTTTCTGAATAGTTATAGCCACGTTTATAATACTTTATAAATGCACTATTATGCATTATGACGGTATGTATAACTCAATAAAATGACTACTTTAAGTGTTAACAATATTTTTTTCCAGAAGGGTAGCGTGTGAATCATTGCAGAAGGGAATATGCACTTTGTTTTCTGTCTAATGTGTGGATTATTAGATGTGCTTTTTCATCTGCTTTCGTGTTTGTAAGTTCTCACGATTGCAAAGATATGTGATTCATGTCTGTGCGTTATACCTATCCAAAGTTACGAGCCTGAGATGAATACATGCAAAAGTCAACACATTTTGCGTTTGTCAGCTTCTCTGGGATAACAGATGAATATTAAACCATTGTGATAAATACTGAGTCGTTTTGATGAGTGGTGATGACAGTTCTTGAAATAAAACTTTGAGTCCTCTGAGACAGAAACAAGACCGAGTCAAATCCGAGACGAGACCAACAACGCAGAAAAGTGGTTTCGAGAACAAGAGCGGTCTCGAGCGCTACAACACTAGAATTGTCAAATTGATGATTAAAATAGAAATTTCAAATGTTGTCAGGACAATGCAGTTGTTAAAAGACATGATGAGTTTAAGGCACTTTACTAAGCGCATAATTAGAAAACATAGAACAACACAAAGATAATTTAATGATATGCTTCGTTGATCCTGGTGACTGTAGTGGTACCTTTACATCAGATGGCATCCCTACTGCAGCAGAATTTTTCAAACAAAAATCCAGAACTGGGTGAATGGAAAATGCCTGTGCCTTTATTTGTAGGCCAGTCTGCCCCCGCCCTCTCCTGCCCCCACCCTAGTGAGCGGGACCAGCTCAAAACCTTCCTCTGGCCGCAGCTCAGCTTCCTCTCTCTGGTAAGCCCCCCTCCCTCCAGAACATGTGACTGCACGCTCCGTCATGTGTGCCGCATCTGCATCATTGAGTACTTGTGCGCTTTGTGCACAGCTGGTCGGGGGGGTCTTCAAGCAGCAGCGGCTCCTCCTCAGTGCAAGCGGCCCCGCCTCCCACCACGAGGACCGTGGACCTGGGCATGGGTCTCTCGGTGACGTCCGCGCTGTCAAGACTTAATTCTCCTTGTGCTTTAATGAAAAGTCCAGGTATTGCTACAGAAGAAGGTAATACCTAAGGTAATAACTGCCAGGAAAAACAACCGGACGTCTTTCACCCTGTGAATCTGTCTTTGGATGGTAGGTGTAACAGAACCATGACTTGTAGGGTGAGGCAGGACACAGGATCTTTATTTGGGGGGAAAAAAAATTCAGGCAACTGGGTGCAGCTGGAACTGGAGTGACAGGACACATTGTGGAAATGCAAAAAGGAAATAAAAACTGTAACAAAAACCAAATCGACAGGTAGATGACAGGAAAAGCAGAGGGTTTGGGGACATACAACAGGCTTGTGGGATCAACGGGGGTAAGACGACTTCTGGTCTAGTGAAGAGCTGTGACTTCATTGTTTTAAAGATTAAAGGCATGATTCTCCCAAAAAGGCTACAATTAAAGTGGTAAACATCAAAATGTACAGTAAGGTTTGAGAATGTTATCTTAGAGATATAACTGGATTAAAAGAATCTACACATTTCAAGCTGAGAACAAGTAAAGAACACACATTGCAATATTTGTTTCAAATAAATACTGTGAAATGAATAATTCATGCCTGAGATTTTTTTAGTACAGTTGTTCAATTCCGTCCATGCAAAAAGTTCAACATAAAAATGTCTTCTAAGATAACTTTCAACGCTGTATTTATTTATGAATACATTTTCTGATTTCCAGTGCCCACCCAGCTGATCCTTTGCCCCCTTTAATACACACCACTGCCTTTTGTATTCTTCAGTCAAGTGGCCCTCTTTGCAGACTGTAACATTCATTGGTTTATGCTTTGCTATAAAACACCTCTTGGCTATTCATCCCCTTAGTTAACTCTGCTATTACAGACAATCTCCTTGACCACATATGACACATGGTCTTATTCTTATTAGAACAAACCCTGGTAAACCTCCTTTGGTTTTTTATCATTCCAATCCGCTGCTGCCAATGACTGGAATTCGTTACAGAAATCTACAAAACTGGATACATTTATATCTGTGATGGCTTTCAAGGGCCTACTTATGGACATTTTTAATGAAACTTTCAAATGTTTAAAGTCTGTTTAATAATTATTAATAATTATTTAATAATGAATAATTATTTTAATTATGTTTTTCCCATTTTAGCTTTACAGGTGCTTTCTGGGTGTCATTGTAAATAAGAAACTGTCCTAAATGCTTTGCCTGGTAAAATGAAGGTTTTAAAAAAATAAAATTATTATGACATGATTCGGTAGTAACTGACACTGAAATTTATTTTTCATTCCAGATTTCCAGTGTTTAATCCATCTTAAAAAGAAGAATAAAATATTCTAGGGAAAACAGCTGTGGGAGGAGTATGTACATGAGGAAACATTACAATGTTCTACATAACAAGATTCAAGAATGTCACACCTTCAAGAATGTCAAAGATATGTGAATAAAATACAAAATATATGTCAAAATCATTAGAATGCATAAATGACTCAATCTTGCAGTTTATTATCGGATTTATATATACAATATGTATACGGATTTATATATACAATTGTACATAATTATATTTATATAAAATGTTAAGCTTTCCTTAAAACACCAAAGCATCTGTAAAATAGTTTTATGTAAAATTAATGTTTATTATTAAGTAGAAAATATTTGTGTTAGAATTTTCAGTGCCAAGGTAAGTGTCATAAAGGCAGTGAGTGTGGTAATGCCGGTATATCTGGTTTTTGTTACTTAATGACACATATAATAAATCATAAAACTGTCATTCCATACAATTGCGAGACACAGATGTTGTGTAATGTTCAGTTCATTGTCAATTTCAGTTCCCTGCTGCTTAATAAATATATACAGAGAAACTGTCACAACACATACTCCAAACGAAAATACTCATTACATCACTCATGCCAAACAAACATACCTGTCAAATGTCACAGCTAGGTGCCACCGGCTCACAAGTTCATTTAATTGATATAACTTTACAGTAAATTAAGGATTATCTATATTATTTCTATTACATTCAGTGGTTACTTCATTAGAGACCCCTACATTGTACCTGGTAGAACAATATTTTGCCTCCATAATCACCTCAAATGTAGATGAGCTGCACATTCAGACAAGCTTTTCAGCACATCACAATCATGCTATATTGAGAATTTATTTTTGCCCTCGTGTCCGTTCTGATAGGTTTAAAAATTCTGACCACCCTTACTGTAGGTGTGGCCAATAAAGTGCTCTCGTGGCCACTTTGATAAGGATGCATATAGCTATTAAAGTGGTTGTCTATATATACTATACACACACACACACACATCTGTACCATATTAGATGTCCTGGTTGAATGACATGTCAAGGAATCATTCTTGAGAGCTCCTCCCATCCCCGAGAAGAATAAGTTCAATACACTTCCTCATTCAAACCAGATAGAAGCTCATTCTTTTGCTGTGAAAAGAGATTCACATTCAACACGGAAATAAAATGCTGTATCTATTCCTGATATTGGGAGGTTTCCCCTTATCATTGGGACAAGTGCCCACAACAAGTAAGTAATTTATGACAACTGTAATATCAGTGAAATTCTTTCTATAGTATTCTTGAAAATTATACAAAAAAATGTCTCAGCATTTATTTATGATATTATACTTGGTAAATGATGTGAGAAACTGAATTTTAAATTAAATATTGTATTGTAAAAAAGTATACATGTATATTCAGTTTCCATACATTATTGACCTTGTCTATATTCAAGTTGTGTCAGTAAAGGTATTCAGATTATCACTTTAATATTTTTCAAGATAATATGACTACAATGATGTGAAAAACTAAATAGTAAAATGACATTTATTGCTGCTGTAAAATATACACATAATATGTGAAGTACGGGAAAATTATTGATATTTGTATTTATGGTTTCTAACATCATCAACGACAGCATCAACAATGACACCCACAATGACGACAACCATATCCACAGCGGCCCCAACAACATCAGTGACATCATCAACAACGACACCCACAACGACGACAACCACATCCACAGGGGCCCCAACAACAACATCATCAACGACAGCATCAACAACGACACCCACGACGACAACCACATCCACAGCGGCCCCAACAACAACATCATCAACGACAGCATCAACAACGACACCCACAACGACGACAACCACATCCACAGCGGCCCCAACAACAACATCATCAACGACAGC
>JABJVO010000044.1:11131699-11174800 GCA_026770805.1 Boulengeromyrus knoepffleri
TTAACTTTGATGAGTGGGTTGAATGTAAGGCAGAAATAAAAGGAAGGGTCATATATGACCCCGTGGGTTCCCCAGGGCTACTGGTGATTTCAGAAATGTACTCAGGATTTTGCTATTACCCATAGTTTTTGTGTGATATCATGAAGTCCTTGAGGCGTCGCTCTGTGTTGAGAAAAATGTAGCTGTTTCAATACATTTTTAGGCCAAAGTTTTACTATATTATTCCTTGTTAAAAATGTATTGGTATATTAAAGTTTAATTTAAGAAAAAAAATATTTTTATAGCCCTGTTTCCAAAAAATGGGAAGCTATGTAAAAAAACTAATAAAAAAATGCAATATTTTGAAAATCATCTAACATCTATATTTAATTAAAAATAAATCAAAAGCAACAGAAAATGTTGAAACTGAGAAATTTGATTGATTTTTGAAAAATTAATTCTCATTTTGAATTTGATGCCAGCAACATATTTTTAGCAAGTTGAGCATGTTTAATGCTGTGTTGTATGAACCTTTTATTTTAATAGCTGAGGAGAGCAATTTCTGTAGTTTTGAAAGTGAAAAGTTATGCCATTCAGGTGCATTCCCAGATATGCAAGCTACTCATGCTTCAGTCCATCTTAAATGTGCTTGGGTCCAGAGGCTGCAGTGCTTCTGGATCTTATTTATATATTGTTCTTCTTTGCATGGTAGTTTCCCTGAGCTCATGCAGTGATTTTCACAGCAGAATCAAGTCTGAATCAAGGCAGTGCCTCATGAGGGCCCAAAGATCAGGGCCATCCAATGTTGGTTTTTGGCCTTGTCCCTCGTGTACAGAAATTTCCATGGATTCTCTGAATCTTTTAATGATATACAGTATATGATGAAATTCCCAAACTCTTTGTAATTATTAATTGATCATTTTTTGTAAACGTTTATTAGGGCTGAACGTTACTGGAAAAAGTTCACATTGTGACATTTGATGTTTTTGTGATATTCGAAGATGTTTAGGAGTTGGAAATTAACTATATAGCTAAATAGCTAAACTTATCTACCAGTAGAGTCTCTGAAATAAATTACCTGTGGTGAAATCAGTTTTAGGTGATATATTTGACAGATATTCGGATCCACACCCTCCAGACCTAATAGAGGTGATTCACTCATGCTAGCCAACATAAGCAGTTGAAAGATGGCTAGTTCAACTTAAGTGTCCCGGAGAAAATCTCCTATCGATGATTTAGGGACCACCAACAAATTACTGCCCAAATAACAAAATACACTTTTTCGCAGTAGCTTCTAGGCCATAGGACCCAGTGATCCCAAACCAGATGCTTAACCTCAGACACCACGACAGACACAAGCACAACAACTGTTTGAACTACAACAACAGATTCAACTCTTCCATCACCTGTCTCACTCTTTTCCACATCAGTAACTACAGTGGAGTCTCTTAAACCCCAGAAACCTCAGATTGATATGGAGACATACTCACTGTGCATAAAATGTGTCCTAATTACAAATTTATTTGTTAGTAGTATGATGCCTGTCTCACTCCAAAAACAGCTGCAAGTCTGGCAGCTACTCTTCGGTCTAAAATCTGCCTCAATGAAGAAATATTACAAGGTTACATCAATCAGGTGAGCTGCTGGTAGCTGTATTTATATACTTTTGTATAAAGATGTCACTCAAATCTATATGGCAAACAAAGCAGCACAATCAACTGGGGACTCTAGAAACTACAGAAATTTGGAATTGATTGTATTTATTGTATATTGCACTTTATAAAAACATATTATCACATTAATGTTTTAAGTTATGAGTATAATATCTTAATATATTTATATTAATTGAAGAGCAGAACTCACTTAGTCTATGGGATACATGAACAGGGTAAGTTCATAATTAAGTACCATTTCTGTGGAGTTTTGGAAATTTAACGAAAACTCTTCCTTGCATTTAGGTCTGGCCCCGCCCTATAGGTGAGATAGGGGATCACCCAGGTCACCATTTGATTAGAGAGCGCAAAATAGTGAGTGAAAAAAATCACAAGAAGTACATGTGATTCTGTTCCATGGCATTACAGTTAATATTTCACTAATCATTACTGTTCTCGTGAAACAGACTTAGCTAGCTAGTTAGGAGACAGATACCCTACGCTACTGAAATGCTTTTAATATAAATGAATTGACAAAATTTGTCTTGTGCGGAGGGTGATCAAAAGAATTCTGCCTAGGGTGCCAGAACGCCCAGGGCCGGCCCTGCTTGGATTACTTGAAGACTGAGTGAGTGTTGGTCCCTTATGCTGCAACATATGATGAGAAAACCTGACTTTAGGTCTTTGGCGGTCTGATCTCAAAATCAACAAAAATGGACAGAGTACGTTTTAGAAATTTGCTCTTCAATTATTAACAAGGTTTTTAGAGGTAATGACTGGAGGAAACACTTTTTATGTGTTTAAATATTTATAGTTATATTTCAGACAAAGGATGTAATATTGGAGAGGAGAGGATTTGGATGCTTTGGAACAAAGATATCACCATTGCTCTGAAAGGTCTAAGACTAGCTGTAAATCTCAGTTCCAACCCCTGTTCCTAAGATCGGGATCTTTTAAAAATATTTCGCATTGCCCATAACAGCCTGGTTCAGTTAACTGAGAGATTTAATTAAGCGTCAGAGTCTAGACTTCAGATGTTACAAAATATTATATATAACTTTGTGTATAGTATATGTATGGTTTTGATAATAGTAAGCACATGTAAATAAAATATATCTTTAAAAAACAATGTAAAACAATGTGTATTATTAAGCAGAAAATAATTACGTTGTGTAAGTGCACTTGGATTTGCAAATGTAAATATGTTTACTGTCCACTAGCCATGTGCTACTAATTAGCCTGAAATGATAAACATTAAACAAATGGGGTGGAACGGTAATCTAACTGCATTAAAAAAAATATTGAGTGAAACTTGAATCATCAGCACATGCTGTATTTGGCTTAGGTTAGTATTGTAGTAAACAGGAAACAACTTGTATTCCTTCATGAGAGAATTGGAGGAACAGTAAGCTGGGGTAATTCCCTGTTGGTGTATAATATCCCAAGGGCTACACAATACCAAGTGAATGGTCATAAAAGAGCGAGTGCTTTCCAGATAGCCCATATGCAGTCACACACAGAGGCACCTTCTGTGTCCAGTTATTTATACATCAACTGGGATCAGAAGTCAAGTCATCAAGAATTAATGGTTGTGTGACTCACATCACAAGCAGAAAAGGAATGCTCCTTTGAGTTTATTTTCGGTCAGAATCACAACGTGCCTATTCTGACTAAACACACTGTCATTTAGATTACCGGTAGTTTGTTTTCGACAACATGGAGGGGGAAAAGCACCCATACGACAGTTTCACATTTGCAACATTGTTCTGTAAACATTTCAGTTAATTAAGTATTAATAGAGAGATTTACGTAACCCACTGGAAGGACACGTGACTCCACATGAGCGTGGAGGAGGAAGTAGGCTCTCATGCTGTCAAGGGATAGATATTTTCGTCAAAAGTTTTGAGTACTGCAGACATGTCAGTATCTTCATAGTGCACTTAGACAAATGGACTGACAAGCAACACCTTGTGAGAAAACTGACATTATCTGTAGGCAAGAAGCCCTCACCTTAACCATAAGTAACCAAATGAAATATAAAACTTTTGACTTGTTTAGATTTTTGATTGCAGTCACAGATTTTTTATAAAATTGAATTTCCCCTTGTGGGGACCGAAAAAGTGGTCCCCACAATGTCAAAATAACAGTTTTTTTTATCACATTGTGGGGAAATTTGGTACCCATGATGTAATATAAACGTAACAAACACAAACACACACACATTTATCAAATATCTCCATATCAATCTTTGTATACGTGTTAGTGCTCAGTGTGGGAACAGAAGTGTTATTTTATTACGATTTAAAATGACGTCCATGTAAAACACCACTGCAGATTGCACAAAAATTATGTACGTTTATTTTATTTTACCGAATTTTAAATAACATTTATTTTAATCGTTTACAGTACATAGTAAAATGCACTGCCAGAAATATTCTCATCTTCATCTATATGGTCCATATCACTGAAAATATTAACCATGATTGGCAGACAGTACCCAAACCCAAACTGTCATTATTCGGTTACAAATACAGTTGTTCTTGAATTTTCCAGCTAGTCGTTTTCAAAGAAAATCACACTGAGATACATTGCGTTTCACGTTTATGCGTTTAGCGGCTAGTTTGTCCCAGTGGGAGCACCGTAGTCGGCGGAAGAACGCGAAAACCGAAAGCACGGATAACAAACATGGCAGGTAAACCTGGGAAGCACGGTCGTGCTGGTTCTACTACTGGAAATGCTATCAGGAAAAGCGGCCCCGATCAGGAGGAAGAGGAGCAGCAGCCTCTTCAGGCTGTACTGGTTGCTGATAGCTTCAACCGGAGGTTTTTCCCCATTTCAAAGGACCAGCCGAGGGTATGTGCGCGTCATGGTCTCACGTTAGCCAGTGTGGCTTTGCTACCGGTGCGTGGGGTAGCTGTTGATCATGGTTTTCCCTGTTTCAGCAGTATTCCTGATAATAAAATATGGTTCATTCATTCAGACTTCAATCCCCTTAGCATTGTTTCTGCAAACAGACGAGAGTGTACCAACTCGTATGTAATATTCATTTTACGGTGTGCTATTGACCATACTGGTAATACATGTAGTTAGTGACATGTTATAAAAACCAGCGTATTTAATCTGGAGATTTTTTTTTTAATTATTATTAGAATTAGTGATTTATCCGCAGTTTATCAACTCATCCGCTCGATGTCCAAGTAGTTAGCACAGGTATTTGTAAAATGCGTGTAATTATTCACGTTTTACAGATTCGCTAAGGAATGACAGAATCCCATTTTGATGGTATAGTTTGTTTATTGTATAGATAAGTTGACAGTTGTTTTTGCAATATTCAGGCTCTCTTGCCATTAGCCAATGTGGCCATGATTGACTACACCTTGGAGTTTCTGACCTCCACCGGGGTACAGGAAACGTTTGTTTTTTGCTGCTGGATGGCCAACAAAATCAAAGAACACTTACTGTGAGTATTCTGCAGGATGGAAGGAAAGTTTTGTGTTGCGTGACAAAATTGCATATCACAAAATGTTTTTGTGTGTCGGCTTATGCGGAATCTGAGATGGGATATTCCTTTGTACGTTTCAATTTGTTTATACGTCGCATTCTCTGTAAGCTCAATGCCATTACGTGTCTTTTCTGTCACTTCTCACAGAACGTCAAAATGGTGTCGGGCCACCTCCCCAAATAAAGTGCACGTCATCACTTCAGACCTGTATCGCTCACTTGGAGATGTGCTTAGAGATGTGGATGCCAAAGCTCTGGTGCGGTCTGACTTTGTGCTCGTCTATGGGGATGTGGTGTCCAACATCGACGTCACACAGGCCTTGCAGGAGCACCGGTAACAAGGACTTTCTAGACTATTAGTACAGGATTAGTGATGAGAGTATTCTTCACAAGACCAGATCTTGTCACTGTCTATAATACTTTTTAGCATTTTGTGTTGTGGCTATATAGAAGGTATAGTTGGTATCCTTTTTAGCGTGTGCGTTACCAGCTCAGCCCAAATGTGACTTAAAACTCTCCTTTGGCTTTATTTTCAATGTCTCCCTTGTTTATCTGTATATTAAAGAATAATGTGACTGAAAATGTTACACAATAAAATGCATGCGTCATTAGAACATATTTATTTATGTGCCACCCAGTGGTAGAGTGTGAAATTCGGTAGAGCACAAACTAATTTTGATTTCCTTCGAATGATATATATTTGCCCATTAGGGTCCAATTATTAGGATTTGACCTCCCTGAGCCGTATGACAAACTAGATTGCTTTCTGTGCGTATCCAAGGCAACGTCGCAAAGCGGAGAAGAACGTGTCTGTGATGACCATGATCTTCAAAGAGTCTTCGCCTGGCCACAAGTCCCGCTGTGAGGAGGACGATGTCATTGTCGTCATGGACAGCAAGAGCAAGCGGGTTCACCACTATCAGAGGCCCCAGGAGCTTAAGAAACTGCAATTTCCCATGGTAATTTAGAGGAGATGCATCAGTCAGTGGTGTTGGGTAAATGTTATTAATGTTGTTAGGATAGGTTAACCTTACTCTTGGTTGTTTATTTTTGAAGAACATATTCCACAGTGGGAGTGATGAGTTTGAGATCCGCTATGATCTCCTAGACTGCCACATCAGCATCTGTTCGCCACAGGTAAGCTTGTCACTTAAAGTGCAGCCAGTAAAGCTGAAAATGGCTCCGCTGCAGCAAGCAGGGTTTGGTCATTTGGAAGTTTTCTGTTTTTCCTTCCACCCCGACTCTCTAGGTGGCAGAACTTTTCACTGACAATTTTGACTACCAGACGAGAAATGACTTTGTCCGTGGGATGCTAGTTAACGAAGAGGTAGGAATACTTCTTTTGTGATTATTATTACCCTTTACGTTGATTCCTGGTAAACATATAGACAGTAATTCTCTGGCTTTTCACACTTTCCAAAGCCATGTTCATTTTTGTGATAATTGGGTCCACCCATGTTGTTGCTCTTCTTCCACTATTACTTTCAACTTTTACCAGCATTATGGTGTATTATGGGTCTTCTCGTGGCTCTTGTTATATGAAATAAGTGGTTATTATACATGTGTGCAGCAATCATTTTTTTATACTTAAGTTTTATTATTTTTCGTATGTTTTATTATTCCTGTGATTTCGAGCCCTCTCGCCCCATGCAGTCCTTCACCTAGAAACTCCTTTCCACTCCTCAAATGTTCCACTCATTAAGGAGAAGTGTCCTTGTATTTTTCTTTTTGATGTTCCACCCACAGTCCTCTTTTTCATTCCTCTTTTCATCACATTTTCTCCATAGACTTGTACGGGGACATTTCTCAAACTGTTCCCATTCAATCAATCTCCAAACTTCGGTTCCACCTTCAAATGTTCCACTCATGTAGGCGAACTGTGCTTATTTTTCTCTTCGATATTCCACCCACACCCCTCTTTTCATTCCTCTTTCTGAAAAGTCATTCTTTTTGATATTCCATTTGCATCCATTTTTTTTCCATCCCTCTTTCCCGGAAAGTCAAACTGAGTGTTGGCATCCATGTTATTGCGCAGGTTATGGTAACCAACAGTCGACTGATGCTGCGGATGCAATCACATTTGTATCTTCATGCAAAAATGCATCTCTAGTTCTTTTAGCAAATGGTGATGGCTCCTACAAGGGAGGTGTTAGATTTGCTTGATCATCGTCTTTTTTTTTTTTTTTTTTTTGGCTCAACAGATTCTGGGAAATCAGATCCACCTCCACGTGACGGCTGATGGCTATGGGGCGCGCGTCTCCAACCTGCAGATGTACGATGCCGTATCGTCAGACATGGTGCGCCGATGGATCTACCCGCTCACCCCAGAGGCCAACTTTACCGACCAGGAGGGGCAGGTCTGCACCCACTCCCGCCACAACGTGTACCGTGGTGTGGGGGTCAGCCTTGGCCATGGCAGCCAGATGGAAGAGAACGTGCTGATTGGCTGCGATACCAATATCGGGGCCAATTGCCATATCTCCAACAGTGTCATTGGCAACAACTGCATCATTGGTACAGTCTGCATTCTGTTTTATACATGTAATACATTTCTGTGTTAGTTATTTTATAAACATTTTTTACCAAATGAAGTTTTACCTGTTAAAGGAATTAGTATGTAAATATTATTTGAAGCTTTTATCCAAAGTAACTTATAGTAAAGGGAAGTGTTACAATTTATTTGTGCTCCCTGGCTTTTGAATACTCTACTTGTTGAGCTGCTATCCAAAGTCAAATCGAGCTTGACAATTTTATTTAAGTAGTTCAGGTTAAGCATCCTGCTGAAAGACACAACAGCTAGAGCCACTGGGGATGGAACGAATGCATTTTTTAAGTCTCTCTCCTTAACTGGCCCACTGCCTGTGATGGCTTCTGGTTGCTGTCTTTAGGAGACAATGTGATTCTGGATCGGGCCTATGTCTGGAACGGTGTGCGCATCGCGAGCAACTCGCAAATAAGGCAGTCGGTTCTCTGTGACAATGTGGAGGTGAAGGAACGGGTCATTCTAAATCACCAGTGCGTGCTTGCTTTTAACGTGAGTATGCGTCAGACTGTGAAAATAACAATAACGTCCTTATTATATATTTAAAAATTGTAATCGCATTTTCTGATGTCCTTAGGTTGTGGTCGGACCCAACATTTCACTCTCTAAAGGCACAATGATTTCAATGCACCACCCTGATGATGAAGATGATGACGATGAATCCTTGAGCGATACAGAAATCAGCAGCAGTAATAGTAAAGTCAAGCATAGAGGTATATCGATGGAAAAATAGTATTTCTCCTCTGAAGACAAGAATTTACATGCAGTTTTTAAATAGGATGTATGATTCTCAGGTGGTTCTCACAAATTATTGCCTTTTTCAGTCTTGTCTTTTTGTTTTTGACATTTTAATGGTCTAGCTAGGCTTTCATATCAGTTCAGACTCTCAAAGAGCATTGTCTTCGTTTCAGCCTTCAATGTCGCAGAGGTTGGAGTTGATGGTAAAGGGTACGTCTGGAACCAATCCAAGACTAAGGAAGACAACCTGGCACAGTGTCTGTGGGGTAAGCCCTCCAGCTAAAGGGAATCGCTCATTTCAGCCCCAAGACAGCTGTTTGTAATCGTTAGATTTCATTCTTCAAATGAGCCATGTTAATTGGCAAAGACAACCAACATTGTGTTTTATATTATAAATCTATGTAGTACAAAGATATGAACATTCATTATTTAATTCATTTCTTATTTATGCTCAGTGTTGGAAAATATTGTATATATGTATTTTATAATAACTGATTTTATTAGGTGCACAAACAAAATGAGAATTGTAAAGTAGACTATACATCCTTATTTTAAATGTTTACTTTATTATGGTTGGTACAGCTATAAATCTGAATACTTAATTTTCTGTGGAGTATCCCTATTTGCAGTATTTCTTGGGGTTTTTATTTATTCCTCTGCCTAAAGGGGGCGCTATTCAGGGGTAACGAGTGAGGTGCTCTGTTCCTAGGGCTGGAGTTGAATCATGACTTCGAGAGTGACAGTGACAGTGAGTGTGAGATATGCGGTGACTGCGACTGCATAGGTCGCCATGACATTTCCCCTGAGCCCGATGATGTCAAAGGTGAGTTTACGGCAGATGGCAGTGGATCGGACCCTGCAAAGGCGTACCTGCGGTCTGAGGGGGGGTCTGTCTGCAGTGTTCCAGGTGGAAGTGCTGGGGACCCTGCAGCGAGGCAGTGAGGAGAACATCAGCTGTGACAACCTGGTGCTAGAGATCAACTCCCTCAAGTAAGACGTCCCTTCATTTAGACAAATCGGTACAGTTCATTGCAAAACTTCCAGAAATACGTAGAGCAAATCACCCTTATGAAACTATTTGAGGTCTGCTTGCTTCCCTTTTGGTAATTCCATCTTAAAACATGAGACTTAATGTTCCAAAGTACCCTGCTAAGGGATGGAATTTGCTGAGGCATTAACCGCTCGGAAATCACCCGGTTCATCTTGTAGGTACGCCTACAACATCACGCTGAAGGAGGTGATGCAGATACTTACTAAGGTGGTGCTGGACTTCCCTTTGCAGCAGCAGGGATCCCAGCTAACCACGGTCCAGTACTGCTCTCTGCTGATCCCTGTGAGTACTGATCCTTAGCCCCCCGCTCTACAAGGTGAACCATACCCCTCCCATAACAACTCACCAATGAAGCATGACTTCGCTCTTCCAGCTATTGAAGAAATGGGCCCCTGTGTTCAAGAACTACGTGAAGAGGACTCAGGACCATCTGGACTGTCTGGGGGCTCTGGAGGAATTCTTCCTCGAGCATGAGACCCACTGGAGAGCTATGGTTAAAGTGAGTACGCTGGTCCCGTCTCCAACCAATCACAGCAATGCTGAGACAAAGTGAAAGAACATCAAGCCGTTGATATTAGATTAATAGTACCCTATAGTTAACATTTTTAAAAAATATTTTGCAGATGTAATAAATCTTTAACCACATAGGCCCAAACATGTTAGGTATCCGTTAACTTATGTCGTATCGAGTAGCGTCCGATTGCAAGGTTCAAGGTCCATAGTAAATAATATACACTAATTGAAAGATGCCTGAAAGGAGACGTAGTGTGATGTCAGCGGGTGTATCGCTTAGTGTAACAGGTAACTTGTAATACAGCTTACATGCAATAATGCATCTCTGGGGGTCCCTGAGGACCGGTTTGAGAAACACATCAGTAATGTGTCTATGATTAACAGCTAATATAAGCAATTATGATAGATACAGGATCTGTACTGTGCTGTTTTGTTACGTAAAAAGAAACTTACTGTACTGTACGATAAAATATTTCACTGCAGCTTCACTGGACCTTCACTATTTCATAGTGCCATTCGTGCCTTATTTTTCATGAAATTTAAGTGCAATCTCGTTTTAATATAAAGTGTTGTGATTTGCATTATAATTTGCTGTAGCGTACTGTGTGTATATCATAGTGTACTTAATGCCTTGCCTCTCCCCTATAACTATCGAGATATGCCCAAAATGACTTGCGTCCGGTGATTCTGGTCCCAGATGTGGACGAAAGTTGACTGATATCTGTATATAGACATTGACCCAAATATATGTTCCCTACTAAAAGTGGGAAGTGGTTTGCTTGAAACGTTTTCTGTATGAATGAGCTGCTTTTTCATCTGAAAGATAGTTCTTTCATTTTAATCTGCTTGGCTTAGATGGGTCTGTATGCTTCATTTCCAGATCCTGATGAATTTCTATGAGCTGGAGATCCTAGAAGAGGAGGCCATTATGTGTTGGTTCTCCAACGGGGCGACTTCTGACAAAAGCCGACTCTTGCGGAGGAACCAAGGGGTAGGTCCCGTGTTTTTCTGCTAACGTTTTGGCTGGATGTATAAGAGTTTGTCTCTGAATACCTTCCATATTTGGCTAGGATCCATAAATGTTTATGTCTATTCAAACAGCAGGATCTCTTCTGGCACTTAAACTGGCATTAAGTATTATGCTACTTGCAGTTTTATCATCGCTGTTGTCACACTCAAGAGCATCTGTCATCTCTCTTAGCTCCTCAAGTTCATCCAGTGGCTGGAGGAGGCTGAGGCCGAGTCTTCTGAGGAAGATGGGAAGTAACTCCGGGCAGGCCCCCCTCACAGCACCACTTGTGTACCTCCAGAACATAACTCTGGGTGGGAAGGCGTTGTGGCCAAAATCAGGAAGTGGAAGGGTCAAGAAAGAGGAATAGCTTTCATTGGAGAATGTGGCATATGAGTATTGACTAGCCTTGTTCCCCCCCCCCCCCCCCCATCTGAGTTTTGGTTTTCCTATTTATTTATTTTGTATGACACAGACACCTTTCAAAGCAACACCGTGACTTTTAAGAACAGTACCACATAGAGTGCAGGGTTAATATATCACAATAGACAGACATGCATGAAATGCAAAGCTTCCTCTACTCATTTCCAGATTACCACCTTGGCCACCACTTTGTCATTTTGACTTCTACACTCATTTAATGTCACTGAAGACAGGTCAGTCTTGGTCTTCAAACAAGCAAGGTAGCAGAGTGTGTCTGCATTGTCTGCATATATTCTTGGCACAGTGTCAGCCTCCAGTGCCTTTTCAACTTGAAACAATGTAACTGACAACCACCTTTCAAATAACATTTGAAGACCCATCTGCATCTGGACAACCCTTCCTGGAGTGGACTGCAGAAAGAAGTTCTGTCCTCCTCCCATGGTTCTGGTTCATACCACCCAACTGGTACTTCTGAAGAAATAAACCAGGTCTGAAGCATCCCAAAAAGCTCATCTTCAGAAAATTCCTGACTTCTGCTGTAGATCCATTTGTTGTTCACTCGTTTCTCACCCTTTTTTATGGAATGGGCATTCAGATGTTACCAATTAAGGAAGAGAAAACCTTAATTAAATGGTGTCATATACAAGAACTTGTGGCTACACGTTCATAAACTCCCTATCTGGTGCACATGCTAGGCAGTGCTGTGAATTGCAGTTCAGTAGTGTCACTGTACATTTGCCACATGATCACAAAAGGATGGAATAAAAAGCCCTTATCAATTTAAAAATTGTCACTGTGTATTATTGCCGGGACAGATGCCTCTTCATTCAAGATCATCATGGAGTAACACTATTTCAGACATTCATGCTAGAGTTTGTTAGCTTGATGCTCCTCCCTGACTTTCCTGCAAACACTAGTACAAATATTTATGCATATTTAATTCAAAGTTTATTGTAGACAATGCATGAAGTATTTTGATTGGTTGACATTTCAAAAATTGATTTTGGAAAAGCACACACACCTTAAAACGAAGTTTGTGTTCCTGTACTGTTTCGCCTCTTTACATTTCAACCAAGGCAAGAGTTTCTCAGTCTCAACAATGAATGGAAACAATCAAATAGGCTATGAAATGAAAGTCCAGTCTGTCAGTAACCTGAGAACAGCGACCTGGCTTCCACATAAGGGGTTTTCCATGTTGAGCTGTAATATAACCCATGCCATGAGGGGACTATCGTGTTCAACATTTGGACATGGATGCACGATATTTAGCCGCATTTGTGCTATAAAGCCATGCTTCTGAATGTCACAGAATGTTAAACATCAATTGCAAGGAAAGGAATGTTGACAGTCTCAGGTGTTAGGATTAGTAGGGATTACACAAATCATGTTACATGGGGAGGGATTTCAAGGCCTAGTCTGTATTTCTGGTTTCTTCCTTTGTGTTGTACCTTCTATAGATCACCCAAGCCAGCAGGGCAGCGCCTGTAATTCCAAAGAAGGCAGACAGTAGCTTCCACATGTTGGCAGAATTGTGGTGCATCTGCATGAAGCTACGGTGGTCACCAAGAAACAAGAGGTATGGGCGGCCGTCACGGGGGGGTTGCAGGATTAACAGGTGGTCATGTTCAAGGACCACCTGCCCAAAGCCTGTCAAGACAGTCCCCACACGCAGGAGCTCTTCTCTCTCTTCCAGGACCATGGGCTTTTCCCCGCTGAGCTCCTGGACCACAAAGTCCACTAATTCCTTCTTAGCGTGCCGCACACGCTGGTACACCTGCTCCAGGTAGGATCCTCCTGCTTCCATGGGTGACTGGACCTTAACTGACACAGCATTTATGAATGCCCCTGGTGCCACCAGGCTGAAAGGCACTGAATTGTTTGTCTCCTTCTTGTTCATATTCCTGACATTCCTGAAGGTCAGAATGGAGCAAAGCAAGAATGTCACTATCGCTGAAAACTTTCCACTAAGTGGAAAACTTCCCTGGTCATATTTATCCCTTTGAAACATACATTTTTTTCACTGTGGTGGATTAACAGATGCATTTCTTTCCAAGCTTCCCTGCAAACTATTTGCCTGGTGATTGCTGTGCTAATAGGTTTAGAGATTATATACACTGAGGGCCTTTGCCAGACTAGACCCTCCCCACCCCAACTCCGTCACAAAATGCACTCAGTTAGTGGTCACACTCACAGCTGAATGAAGTTCCCTTCATTAAGGGGTGTTTCTTAATATCAAGAAGGCAAAGATCATACTGCTAACTTGCCTCCCAAGAATGAACTTGGGGCACAATGAATGATGGGATTGGTCTCATTCGGCGAGGATGCAACCGACATATCCTTGATATTTGGGGCATGGAAAGAACGACATTCAGGGATTTTTTTTACCATCCTTTGTACTTCTGTTAGGCTCCGGACCCCCCGCGACCCAGAAGGATAAACGGGTTGGAAAATGGATGGATGGATGGATGGATGGATGTACTTCTGTTCTTAGTATTGGAACTGGTCTTGGGCAAAGAAAAATGACGTAAAACGGATACGCAAGAACAGAAGTATAGTCAAGTACGCATATTGAGAAATACCCAAGGTGTAGGGTATAAATACAGTGACAAGCTTTGGGACCAACCTCCCTTTCTCCAGCAAGAATAGGAACTGTCATACTGTCGTTACTATGGTTTCCTATCGACATATTTCAGGAGTGCCATGATCCAGAAGTTACGGAAAACGAGAGGAGAAGATCTTGTAGAAGGCACAGATGTTTAACATGGCTTTTAGGGTTAATGCACTGGAGAAAGGTAGTTTTTTTTTGTTTGTTTTTCCCACAATCCATGTAAATACAAAACTACAAACAACCAAACACGACTATTGTTTTCTGAACTAGAGAAAGGTATACATGGCCTGAAATACAATGTAAACTATACGTTTTTAATGTCTGAATAACAGTATTAAATGTCTAATCTTATTGTAGAGTAAATCTTTGTATATGTAGTCACAGGGAACTTAAATTTATGCAGAACGTCTTCCATAATGAACACAAAAGGTGTTGTCTGTTGTTGGTAAGTCGGCATCGATGCTGACTCTGTGTTGGAGGGTTCTATAGCCCACTTTCACTCTGCCCTAATTGGTCTGGAATAGTACTTGATGTGGCGGATCCTCCAGGTGGACGCCCAGAGTGGAAGTGGGTAGCGAGAGGCTGCAGGATCTAGTTGGGAAAAGGCTCAGAGACTCCCCAAGTCTTCCTTGCAATTGCTATAACACTTTAGACTCTGATGAATCCTTCCCAGTGTTCTGCCTTCAGACTAAAGTTACACCCCTGCATTTGACATAAGCGTGACTTTAAGAAAGAGTATCATGGCTGCAGCTTATCTGTTGAGGCACTTACCACACTCTCGTAAGAGGGTTCCACACCTTCCAGCGCTCAGACACAACAATCTTCTGGATCACTCCAAAGCTTCTTGGAACATACTGACTGGCCAAAGGACTTCCCTCTGGCTGAACCACTCCTGAAACACACGTCTGATATCTCAGGAATGGCAGTATATTTATCTATTAAATATCTTATAGATAATTTCTTGTATTCATAAATATTAGAGTTTATTTATTACACTGGTTAAGAGGTTTACCTTCAATTGCGACATACTGCAGGTTTTTGTACGGTGTCGCTTTTACAATCTTTACCAATTCTTCATTGGGCTGAAATGTTGGTATTTCCTTTGTTTTAAAGCAAGAAATGAAGTTAGATAGGTAAACTGCATAATACAGCACGTGATATAGTAATAATCTGGTACAGATTCTTGATTAAGTTTACATATTACATTCACTTATTACAGTTAACTAGCATACAACTTTCTACTGTTAGGGTGCAACATCCATCAAATCAATGCTGCTCAAACTTTTTTGATAGGGCCCCCCTAGGGCTGATATATTTGCCCTGACCACCCCTAACATATAACCCCAAATAAATATTACCATGTGGCTAGTAAGAGTAAAGAACAATTATGCCACAGAGGTAATCATTACCAAAACGTCGTTCATTTGGTGAATGGTGTAACTCATGGAGTATAACTCGATAGTTTGATAGAACAACACAAAACTGATGGTCTTTACAGCAAACCAAGTCAGTTCTTTCCAAAAGGTTGTCTTCTGACTGTAATTCCGTCACCGTAGAACTAGCTATAAATTATAAAACGGCAGTGATTTTGCTGCTAGTACAATATATATTTTTGCATTCCCCACGAAGAGTAGAATTCCAATCATCTGTACACATGCTGATTTCCAAAGTCAAGCATGATTTATTTAAAATTCACAAATTTATTAAATATTATAAGAACAATGGTGCCTATGCAGCGAGAGATCACAGCGAGGGGCCCCGTAAGTCGTACGTCACATACTTACGTATAGCTTTTTTATCTCTTGTTTCTTTTGCCTGTATAAGTGATAAAACAGGCCAGAAAAGGCGAAAGCTGACCCGACACAGATGGCAGTCAAAGGACTTACTGGCACGTCGCTCATTTTGTGGCTGCAAATCGAAGACAAAATGATGAATAAACTGCAGTGGATTTAAACATACCTTTTTCCTGGGTAATTTTCATTATTATATACCAATAATTGGAAAATGTATATTCACAGAGTACCAATACCTGATACTTTATTGTTCATAACTACTTATCCAAGGCATGCTAAGCCCAGGACCCACGGGACGCATGACAGGGAACACGCTGGTAAAGATGCCAAGCCAGTTGTATGCAAACATAACGACACACAGCGGGAAATTATTCCTATATCTACGTCATCGGCGAACAACGTACCGGAAAACAGGATTAAACCCAGGGTATGTTATCAGTTGGACAACATTTTCATGGCATACTGGCCAACTTTGTTTTTTTACCTTAGTTCGGTTTGTTGCATCGTTCCTAATTACAAGAGTTTATCTAAAAATATCAGTAGAATTAATTTCCAGAAATAAACTGCAAATCAGGAATGTCATTTAGCAGTCTTTTCACAAAAAACATCCGCGCACTGAAAACTTCATTATACACAGAACAAAGTGCACATTCTCATTATTTATTAATTGGACGTCGTTATTAATTTCGGAATAAAGTAAAAAAAAAAGAAAGAAAGAATAAACTCCGTGATAGGTAGATAAATACTGGAACACTACACTTACTGTACAATTATCTCACAAAAATGGAATTTTAATTTCCGTCGCTGTAACGCTGCCTTTGAAAACACAACACAGTTTAAAACCAAAATGTAAAAATTTAAAATGTTCTAAAAATGTACCTGTTTTATGGAGTACGAATGCTCATCGCTGTAGGTTTTACTTTGGTTGAAAGCAAAACTAGATCACCCCTCCTTCCGCATGGGCTGCGCATGCGTTATAAAAACGAGTTCTGGTTATTAACGACTTTTACTTTCGTAGATAAAACATGCAGGTAGTCATTTTGCATGCAGTCATACATAAAATATACAACTTCAGAGTTCCACCGTGCACAGTATTTAAAATTGCTCGGTAATTTTAAATACCATTCATTGCCTCCAAAGTGAGTACTGGTAGGGACTGGGCAGAACGTGAGCTAAGAGGATAGTTACAAAACAGCTCCTTGATGAAAGTAAAATCGGAGTAAAATTGTCATGTCTTTATGTTTGGGCACCAACGTCTGGGGATCTGGTCTCTGGCTGAGGCAAAAATCATGTCAGTTTTATATTTTTAGTATTTTGGTATTTAGTAGGATAACCAGATTTCCAAAGTCTCAAACCGGGACACTTGTGTAGCATGGTGTATAACAGGTGTAGGTCAGCCTGGGGGATGATTCGAACCCATAATGCTCGTTTAATTATTGCTTTGTCTCATCATCATCAGAGAGGGATCAGGGAGAAAAGATTTACACAAATCAACATATATGCTTCTACATCAGATCACTATACATTTTTAAATCAAATTTTATACTTAAAAATTTCAGCGCATCAAATAAGCATAAACACTAACTAAAACCACTGACAGGGGAAGTGAGGAAGATGTCAAGCTAGCAGAGTTAGTGTGATGCTCTGGGCAATGTTCTGTTGGGAAACCCTGGGTTCTAGCATTCATGTTGAAGTTTCTTTCACACGTCCACCTACCTAAATGTTGGATGGCGATGGTATTGGCCTCTTTCAGCAGGATAATACACCCTGCCACACTGCAAAAATTGTTCCGGAATGGCTTGAGGAACGAAAAAGAGTTCAAGTTGTTGACTCCAAAATTCCCCACATCACAAGCTGATCAAGTATCTGTGGGATATACTGGAAAAACAAGTCCAATCCATGGAAGCCCCACCTCACGACTTACTGGACTAGTGTTAAATCTGCTGTTTACATCTTGGTGCCAGATAGCAGAGGATACCTTCAGAGGTCTTGTGGAGTCCATGCCTCGAGGGGTCTGTGCTGTTTGGCAGCTTGAGGAGGTCAGGTGGAATATTACGGCTGATTGGTGTATATGGATTACATAGTAGTTAGACTTGTTATTATATTTAAACCAGTTGCTTCTTACAATTAGATTTTGTGTTTCTCCAAAGTAAAGTGGAGGACCTGAATTAGATGAACGCAGCGCTGCAGAAGTCCAGGGACATAGCCAAGGACTTCATTGCCATCCTGCACTCAGAAATTGGATCCCTGAGGAGCCAAGGGAAAAGGTGGAGTTTGTCCCCAGCTCACATTGCTAATGTATTCACAGGTGTGTAGTGGTGTGAAAGGAGATCACAGGATCCCACCCCACCAGCCAGCCCGTGAGCGAGGGAGGGGGGCCACAGGTGTGAATTTTTCATGCTTTACCTGTCCCTCCTGCCTCCTGGCCCTGGTTCAGAGAAGGGAAACCCGGCCTGCAGTGGATGTTGTGTATAGTGAATGCTGCAGTCTGCCTTCTCTCCCCGTCTAATTTGCTCTTCCCATCCTAAATAAATTGCAAAAATAATACCCCATGTTTCCTACCCTGTTCCTGTTTTGTTTTCCTTACAGTTATTCTCACGGTTATTTCTGTGAAATCTTAGTAAAACTTTAAGTCAAAGTGTATGAATGGATATTTTTGTTGGATTGTGGACCACCTAGAGGAAACCCCACAATGACACAGGGAGAATATGCAAATTCCACACGCATGCTGTGTGGTCCTGGAAGTGCTACTGCGCCACCAAACCACCGATCTGCCCAAATAATAAATTGCAGGTTATTAATTGAGGATTATAAATGGGCATGAATTTATTTGGAATACATGTACGCATTAATCTGATGCCCGTCATATTAGCTAGACCGCTAAAATAACACTGGCATGAAATATAACTGTGTCCACAGAGGGCACAGCGCGATTCCTGAGCTGCTTCTCGTTTTAAGCCCAGGGGCACTGTGCCATCTCAGGAGCATGTAAAACCCACTCAATAGCAATCCATGAATAAAATGGCATTCAAAAAATGCATGCAGTCCAGTGCCATTATCCAGCAGCACTGGACTGTTCCAGTGCGTGTTCTAGTGCGCCTATTTCCTGGCAACCAAGCGTGTGTGCGATGGCCAAGGCTGTACAGCTACGTTTTCTGTTTTTCTGTAACCTAGCAGTGTTGGTGATGTTGGGCCAGGGCATGCTGCTGCTGTTTGCACTTAGTGTGCATGCTGAGCAGTCACATCTCATGCAACTTAATTAGAAAAAAGATGCCGACCTCATCATATCAGGTCGCTCAGGATGTGTTTTGTTCTTCAGATATGAATTTCACCAGGGGGTTCGAGTATTGGAGTAAAGCATCTTTTTCAGGTGTTACTGCTCCACCACCAGGGGGCGCTTGAGGGCTCTGACACCTTACCCGCACCAGTCTGGATTCACTCCCTCATATGTTTACCCAAATGAATTCCACCCGTGTTCTTTAATATTTTCCAGATGCATTGTGACAAGAGTTTCTGCTCATAAATGTAATTTGTCATTTCCCTTCTGAACACCCAAAACAAACAGTACTCGCTTCCTCCCATCTTGTATTTCTGGCAATAGATTTTCCAACCTTGATTGCCAGTAATGTTCCTTCCTTCCTTCAATGGCCATAAGTGTCATAGCAGTGTCACAGCAGTCATTTGCATGACCCCGCGCCTCAAGTCACACTATTTCCCTCACAGATGCTGACCGCTGCTTCTGTTTAATGAAGGACGACACTTAGTGGAGCATTAATTTGGATATAAGTAAATAACACGTCGGACGTTACAGTTCCTTCATGCCTTGTCCTAAGACAAAATCTAAGAAGACAATAATTAAAGTGGCCTTTTGCCTAGCAGTGTTAATGTTACACAGTATTTTTACTGGGGAAAAAACCACAACACAAGCACCCCTATTAACTTAGTTAATTAGCTGATTAGTAAGTTTGATCAGGGAAATCAAGAAGTGTCTGTCAATGAATGTGAGGCACATCCACTGACAGACAGGAAGTTCATTGTGGACTTCCTGTCTGTCAGTGAATGTGACTTGTAGTGGATCTAGAGTGATGTCATTTCTGGGCCCACATTGACTTCCTGTCTGTCAGTGGATGATATTCACAGAGGATCTAGAGTGATGTCATTTCCGGGCCCAAAGGTGCCATTTGTTGCCACAATGTCTCAGAGATCGAGCAATGGCTGCATTCTGTTTCTGGATAACCTCACACGTTCCACAATTTTTTAAAAATAAGTCTGTTTATATTAGCCCATCCTTGTTCTTATGCTATGAACATTCCCAACAGGCAAGGCGTTATTAGGTGAAGCTCCGTCTGAGCGCAGAAACCAAGGGGACTTGTTTTAACACCAAAAAAGGCTGTGTGATATTCCTGTGATCAATGGACTGTAAGATAATTTAGCGATAAATCATCTTTGTGTTTCTGTGAGCTCACTGGACTGCTGTCATTTGGAGCACAGCCTCTGCCTCCCGTGACAGATGCCCCAGGTCGCAAAGCAGGGGCCTGCAGCAGAGGTCCAGACTGATCCTGCTTATTTACAGGCTGGTCTGCATTGCCCTCATCCCCCCATAGAGCCATTTTGACATTTCTGGTGGAAGACAGTAAAAGAGATGAGAACAATGTGATTCTTCACTTTTGCGATTTCCTTTTAGAAACTGAAATTTAGGAAGCATTTTTTGCAGGTTGGTTATCTGAGACCATACTTACTTTCATCGAAGCTATAACTCTTCCTCCTTTATTGGTCTTGCAGATCGAAATCAGCTGTATATATTTTTTTTAGTTTATTACCATAATGCTTTTATTAGGCTTGGATCTTGGGTAACCTGTATCTGGACACTAATGGAAGCCTCCCACACACGCATGTACATAAGTCAACCAAGTATTTTAATCATGCAGAAGTTACCTGAATAACTTCTGCTTTCCACAGTTGCGTTCACAAGATGTTTGTAGGTAGAATTCAGGCTGTACATCCATTTTCTGTAACCATGGTTGCAGAGGATCCAGAGCCTATCCTTGAAGTTACAGGCACAATAATTTTTATGTTGTTGGTTTGGGTTATTGTCTGCATTAATGTTCCTGGTTCTTCTTATTGCCTGGCACTGGAACTCATTGCTCTTTACTGTAGTATTATTACCTGACAGTCCACAGGGGCATGCAAGTTTGCAACCAGCCTGAATGGAACATGAGAAACACACAGGAGTTTGGAATAGATTTCATCAGTAACATTTATAAGCAGGTACAGCACACACTACCAGTCTGCAGTTTTTACACACCACAGGTTTATACCACTTTTCCATTTATTTCATAAACTGCAGGTTTTTATTCTTGTTAACACTGGGAAATCGAACAACTGTAAATATGTAAGTCAAGTAAAACAAGTTTCCTTTATAACATGGAAAGACCATGTAACAGTGCATGTCTGACATCCTATTAACTGGTTGTGTGGTGATGGTATAGTCAGATTCTAGGCTGTCCTTTAACTTTAAATGTACTAATTAACTGTTTTATCCCATGAAACAGAGCAGTATTTAATATCCCTTTTAGAAAGGATGCCTCAAATTTTCTCTGCTGTTGTAACTGCTAGAGGAGGTTATTTTGATTAATTAAAACATTTCATAGACATTTTCTTGGCAATAAAAGCAGTCAAATGGTGAACGTACTGTAAATTTATTTGTCAGCAAAGAACATTGGGTATATGTTTAGTAAATGATAAGTGAGTAACATGCAAATGTAGAAAATCTCAATGTGTGTGAAAACTTTCCGCTGGTAATGCACAGTATGCAGTGTAAAAATAGGTCTTTCCATGGCGGAGGCAGAATGGTTTGTTTTGTGGCACTAGGAGGACCAATTTAAGATAAGTCTTTGAGATAACCCTACTTATTAAAGCAATCTCAACTGTAATACAACTGTGATATTTAACAAGGCCACTGCAAACAATCTCTTGTGATTTAGAGGCTGCAGTACCTTAATGACTCCTGCCTTTGTTATTGGAAATAAAACAGATACCCATTTCAGGCTTTTAAACCTGGCATTGCTTTTGGACCATGCATTTTGCATTAAAATTCCACTGAACTTTGCGAAACACCCCCACGATAGTTTATATTATCACAGTTTGCTTTGATTTGCATTGCGCAAGAACCATGGAAATGAGGCCTCTCTCTGTGGCGACTGAAAATACGGAGTAATTCCTCCATGGCTCCCCAACTTAGAAAAGACATCCATTAATCTCAATGGTTCATCTCGCTCAGTGATGGCACTTGCATCGCCATTAGATCTCCAAGTATTTGAGGGTTACATAAGTGCAGTGGAAGAGGGTATCTTTCCCATCTGCTGCTGGCCCCATCAACTGTGTGTTCAGTCCCAAAAAGTAAAAAATTTCCATATAGAATGTTTTGCTCCAACGTGTTGCAATCCATCCATATTTATTCTCTGAATAAAGTGTGGTTTTGAAATCATACAGCACACCAGGAGACATATGGGGTGTTTCTCAATATGCGTACCTGATCGTACTTGTGTTCTTGCATATTTCCGTTTTACATCAAAGTTCCATTGACGAGGATCAGTTCCAATACTAAAATCCTCACATGTAGTTTTTTCCCCTCCCCAAATACCCAGGATATATTGGTTGCATCCTCGCCAAACAAGACCAATCCCATAATTCATTGCACCCCACGTTCATTCTTGGGAGGCAAGTTAGCAAGATCGGTCTTGCCAAGACCATAAGTACGATCTTTGCATTCTTGGTATTGATAAACAACCCTTTGTGGACACTCAGCTCTAGTTTACCCACAATGCTCTGGTGGTCTCTACATGATCCTCTTGCTTGCTGCCCTCTTCCTCACTGTGGAACCTCACTCTGGTCTAACAGATGGGTGGTGGAGGACTGCATGGTTGGACGGCGCAGGCGGAGGGAGCCCTGCTGCACCACAAGCCCCGTGCCATTCCTGACATTGTTCACAGAAGTCGTCATTCTGCTATAGTCGCAGGTCATGTAACGACTGAAGGCCATGCGGAAGGTCTTGTTGAAGAGCGTGTACACCAATGGGTTGATGCCAGAGGAGACATAGCCCACCCAGACGAAGATTCTCAGGAGCTTTGTGGTCAGTTTCTCCTTTACATCGGCTGAGATGACATTGGTGATGAAGAATGGGCACCACATGACCACGAAGAGCAAGAAGACTATGCCTAGGACTTTGGAGGCGCGCTGTTCATTGCTCAGGTTCAGCATACACTTCCAGCCCCTGGTGGACATCCTGCGGAAATGCATCTCCTTGTTTGCAACTGGGCTAGTTGAACCCTCCAACATTGTCACCCTATCTGCGGAGAAGCCTGTGGCTGGTCCCTTTTGGAGGACTGTAGGGCTGGAACACCTGCGAAAATTCTGGGTGGCTGTGAACCTAAGCAGGTAGACCTTCTTCTGCAGCACCCGAATAGTTAGCACGTAGGTGACCATCATGATGATCAAAGGGATGAAGAAAGCCACCAAGGAGCCAAACCGGATGAAATCTCCCTTGGTCAACTCGCATGTACAATTACTGGAAAGAGTCGTATTGGTGTTTGTCAGGCCATCAATAGGAATGTAAATTGAAATACCTGTGAAAAAGCAAAGTACAGTTAATTATGTCAACATGTAATTCTATTGGTGCTATCTGGAGAAAGCAAGGCCAGCTGGAAACACTAAATGACTACACAGCAAGCTAGAGCAGTTGTTTAAATCATTATATTAAAATAATTTCATAATTCAATGTGTGTGTAAAATACTAAGCTACCACACTATCTGCTTACAGCTGGGATTCAAACATCGATATAATTTTCACTGCTAACTGTGTGACTCCTTCACTTATTTCATCTGCTTCTACGTCACTATTTCCCTGTTCTAAACTGATGCCTATTTACACTTTGAATGTTCTTATGTTGCAGTTCTGCCCCGTGAATAGTCTTATTGTGTTCTTGCTTCGTTAGTAGATGTTGGGTAGTTGTTGTGTAACTCCTGCTCCAGCACTGCTCACACTTATACCTGGGCATTCATTGGAAGCTCAGTCTAGCTGCACTTAGGCTGTTGACTCCTTGACAGCTTGAAAGTTTGCAATGTGCTGTTTGCTTTGTTTCTCCATAGCTTTGAACAAAAGCATCTGCAAAATACTCTTGTGTGCTCTTGCATCTTACGTGGTTACTTGTTTCCACAACCCATCATGATATTCCAAAACTGTGTATGTTCAAGACCCTTATATTAAAGTATGTATTTACTCTGTATGTACACATATTCCCAACCTGTTGCATACTTTAAATTATGCCTAGATTACAGAGCTCTACTTATACAATGAAAATTTAATGTAAAAACAGTGCACTAGTTGTTATAATGTATTGTTTAGGGAAAAATTACAAAAACATTTCACAAGCACAGTACAATGCAATACTTTTTTATATTTTCAAACCACAATCGTTCAAAAAACCACGCATGATGACTGTATGTAAAATGTTATTTTTACACTTGTTTTAATATACCCAATTTGCAATTAATAGGTTTATAGTGACAGTAGTATTTTATAAATCCCTGTGGGGAAATTTGCTTTACCCCATCTTGCTCTCCATGAGACACATATGCAGGCGAGATCAAGCTTGGGGTTTCAGTGAAAGGGCAGCCATCTTGTGACAGCTGGGGATTATGGGCCTTTTGCTTAAGGACCCACGGTCATGTGACTGTCCCGCCAAGGCTGGGCAACCTTCCAATAACAGACACTGAGGGTTGGTCTGCTGAGCCACACATTGCCCCCTGTCTCATGTCAATGAACCAAACAATGATGGTTATCACTGATGTTACTCCTATACATTACAGCCAGCTGCTGGAATCTTAAGATTTATGGAATCTGGTCTTAGAAAAGAACATTTTGTCAATCATATTGTCAATCCTACTTCCATAGTTTCTCCTGCTACTTCCTTCCTGCACATGTTTGCTTAATCCATTGCATTTAAAGCTAGAGTACGATTGTGTCTGGAATTTCCCTTTCATTGACTTATACTCTTTTTAAAAAGGAATGCAGACTCACTCCCGGAGATTAGCCACACGGTGGCAATCTTGAGCATGACCCTTGACCTGGATTTGTACTGGCTGTGCTGGATGGGCCTTTTGATGGCAGTGTACCGATCCAGGGAGATGGCGCACATGTGCATGATTGAGGCTGTGGAGAAAAGTACGTCCAGGAAGATCCAGATGGGACAAAGGAGTGTTGGCAGAGGCCAGATGTGATCTGAAGGACAGAGAGAGACAGAGTAGTGGGGGTCTTGCTCTGGTAAAGCATACTTACAGTAACCTAACTGATTAGCAGCTCAGAATATCCACTAGCTGGTTGTTTATCAAGAAAAACTCATAATTTCATTGAATGGTACCTGTTCTATATTCTGTTCATTGTTGTATTGTCGTTCATTGTTCTATTAATATAATGCCCTCTGCTCAAATCATGCCTGTAAATCACCATGACACTAAAATTATGCATTTTTTTATACATTCAATCACTGTCACTGCCCTGTGAGCCCAGGCTGAAGAGCCTTTGGTTGTAGTCTGTTGTTACAGACCTTGCTTGTCCTTTTATGTCATAGTCACCAAAAAAATTGAACCTGGTAGCAATGACAGCACGTGTCACGGTTCCGGTGCCTGATTTTGATGAGGATGGTGGTATTCCATCTTCCCAGCATGAGAACACACTGTGCTCTGACAGGTACACAAGCTTTGCAACAAACGTTCTCAGAAGACCTACATAAGCAGGTGTAATTCAGCTGATGTATGACAGTAATTGAGATTTAAACAGGAGGGGAGTCAGAAGCACACGCTGATACAGTGTGTTTCCATGTCCACCACACAACAAATCACCACAGGGATGAGAACCTGAGTACAGCTGTGTGGCAGGTGATACCTCAGCAGCACACTAGTCCAAATGGGATGGAACAATGTGAAGTTTTTCCAGTAGCTAAAGTGCAAGTCCTGCCACCAACCCCCAACTTTTAACCTGTTAGTTGTTGGCCTGCCTGTAGGGCTGGATATAGATTAACGTCATACCCAGGACAGAGCATTTGCAAGTTAAGGGCCTTGCTCAAGGGCCCAATGAAGTAGAATTACTCATGGCATTTATGAGACTTGAACCGGCAACCTTCCAATTGCCAACACAGATCCATATCCTCAAAGCCACCATTCCACCCACATATTTAAATAGTTTATATTTATTTTGGCTATGAAATTATACCCCTGCCCACAAAATAAAAAATTATGAGCAAATGGATAGAGTGACCAGATAATTCGTGTCAAGGAGAACTCTTTGAACTAGGACAGGATTTGTAAAGTACCATTTTAATGAAAAAGACCTGGATTTCACTTAAGCACCGAGTCCTTGCTGCGTGCTGATTGGTCAGTCTCCTACAGTCATGCATGTGTCACTAATGTTGATGTGAAACAGCTGGATGAGTCTTTCAATCAAGGAAACAAACCAGCCAAAGCACAAGAAGAACGGAACTATTTAGTCAAGCACCGGAGCCTTTCAGCTTTGAAGTAGTTTGTAAAACCTGAGGTGGCTCAAAGTCTCCCCTCGACATCTGATTATCTGGTCACCCTAGAAATGGATAAGCAGGGGGTTTCCCAAAGACACGGGTAGATGTAAAAGGCAAACTTGTCGAAGTAAATTAGCCACTATTTAAGTTCTGTGTCTGCCTAGATTTTGACAGACAACACTGTGAGTTTGCTTTAGAATGGTACCAGAGTATCCCAGACAGTATTGTCATTTTTACTCACTTTTACATAAAGGGTATTTGTTCATTCTTATGACATATTTTCGTTATTCAGTGAGTTTTTGATGTAATACGACTGGCATTTTGCCTCCGCATGAGAGATATTAATCAGCTCCTTATCCTGCATAGCATCATAAAGACGGCATGGAGTCTGACACCCTCCACTTACCAGCTGCCTCTTGCACGCCCACACTCATTTCTTTGGGATCTGCAGGTATGCTAACAGTACTGCAATGTTTTTGAGATTAAATTATAAAGCAAGTAACATAAATTATCATTACTAAATTTTTATTGTCATTTAAAAATATGTTTTCTCTCTTAGAAAAATTCACTTCTAACATTGTAAAATGAATTATCTTCTCACCTCCTCAATATTTTTTTGCCACCAGCCGCCACTATACGCTGTGAAGACAGCTGATCAGAAATCCTGATTTATGCTTGCTAATTGCAACTCTCACAATTTAGGTAAATATCATCGTTTTTATTTTTTCTTGCAACCCAGTACACTTCATCAGCATGGCACTGCTGTGCAAAGCAGAAAAACATATCTGTGTTTATTTACTTTTGCAAATTCCTTGGTTGAATTGTTAAGCTACACGAGCAAGCTACAGCATGTGTGTGTTTGTCATGACAGGTTTAAGTATCACAAACCGACATAAAGAATGTTGGCCGATTTTTGTAGTTCTGACAACTGTGGTAAAATGAATTAAATGTTGATCTGCTCCATGGGAGAGCTGGATGCCATTTATTGGGGTGAATGCGTAATGCTTCATGCATAATTTGTGCCTGTCTTCTGTCATGAAGCATCCATTGATTGAGGGAAACGGAACGGGATGTACTTACTGTAGAGCATGTCGACAAGAGCGATGGGCATCACCAACAGGCCGACCAGAAGGTCCGCCACTGCCAAGGACCGCAGGAAGTAGTTGGTGGCGTTCTGCAGCTTCCTCTCCAGTGAGATGGCCAAGATGACCAGGATGTTGCCGCCAATGGTAGGGATGATGAACAGGATTGTGAGCAACGATGGCCAGCAAAGCTCCTTGCTTCCCAAACTGCTCTCACTTGAGTCATTATAGCCCATTGTCTTTGCTGGTGGTGTTAAGCCCAGCTGCCCCCACCTGTATCTGGGAGTAGGGGTATGTGGTCCTGCTGTGGTCTGTCACTCTGGCTGGCTGGCTTGCTGGTCCAGGCTGGCATGGTCACATGGTCCCATGGAGCAAGCTGGAAACAGCAAGATGGCCGCAGATCTCACCCAAGTCTTCACCTCTCATCGTAAGCCGAAGCAGACCTGCGTCCAAAACGCAGTCCCACTTGTGTTACTACCGTAGGAGATAAAATACAGGGGCTCCTTGCCTGCTTAATTCCAGCTGTGTTCCAAGTGTTGCACCTTTGCTCTGATGCTCAAACACAGGATGCATGTAGTGGTCTTGAATCACAACCTGAGACACAGAAAATTAGACCTTAAGAGACATGGTGTATATCGTGCAGTATTTAATTGTCATTGGCACTGCACATATAAAGAGTATACAGGAGAATTTTAGCTCAGTTTTAAATATATAGCATGTACAGTAAGTGGCAATGATTGCATTAGCAATGTTCACCCAGTTAAGTAATTGCAATTTAAATCTGGAATTTAACCCCCCCCCCCCCCAAAAAAAAACAAAAAACAAAAAACATAAAATTCTGTCATTTCTAATATAATGGCACATTATCTGTGATAAAATTTCCTGTACTGTATCGTGGGTCATTTTGGGAACTTTAACTGTACATTTTTTCCATCATAACTACAAATGTACTACTAAATGATTTATACATGAAATTCATATCGTAGTTTATTGCATTTCTTCATTTTTTTTCCACTAATTCAAGCAAAGTCGCTGATTTTTATATTAAAAAAATATGGATTTTGCAGAATTGACAAATGTTTCATGTTGTACGAGCGTTACCTTTAATATTTCTCTATGTAGCTATTTCAAAAATCCCAAAACAATGTTACTTTCCTCAGTTAAAAGTTTTTCTATCTACTGAGGATTTTGTGAGAGACAGTGTAGCGAATTTCCTCATAAAATAATTGGTAACACTGTGTTCTATGGATACATGACTGCAGTCATTAGAGAGCATCGATGTTGAGAATTTTTACAGCTTTTTTTTGCATGTAGTGTCAAAGGGGTCCAGCAGCTTCGTTTTCATGCAGCGGTTTAAGTTTGTCTTTCTTACCGTTACCGAGAGTCGAGGTAAATGCCTTGTTTAGTCTTCACCTCGCAACTGGCAGGCGGGCGTCCTCCGCAGCACCTCTGGAAACAGCTGTCTGTAACATACTGCTCGCTCTTTTATTTTAGATGCCTTGCAGGTTTCCCGCCCCCCCCTCTCACTTCACCACTGCCCACCCCAGTTTGATGACATGTAAAAAAATGGGTGGCTGTCTTTTCTGGAAACGTGGTGAAAACGCCACAAACGGCAAATTCCCTTCGTACCGCAAGGCTGGTCGGATTTTCCAGTCTCACCTGTCCCTGCCGACTTCCAAACTCGTGCAACTCTGTTCCGTGGAAGCCTCCCATGCTATATCTGTTCCTTTACATCTCCGCCCGCCAACCACTGCCCACTCTCCCTCCCTCTAACACTCACTCCTGCTCAGTCCCATCCATGCGTACCAGGATAAAAGATGGACGGCTTTAGGCTGGAGGTGAGCCAGTAGCTCTGGGAGGTCATTTCCTACTGAACAGCAGATCCACTGTTTATATTTTTGAGGAGAGTGGTGGGGGGGGCAGGGGGGGGGGAGGGGGTTGAGGTAGAGGTCGGACAGGGTAGTAATTCTGGGCTCGCCATCCATATTTTAAAAATAACTTTAAAAATATAGTCACAGAATTTAACATTTAAATCTGATAACTTGAACTGTTTCCTTGGTCGAGACCCTCAATCAGAGTATCTGGTATAAGGAAAATTCTACATATATATAATGAAATAATGAATTGAGATAATGAATGAATTAAATAATTAATTCCACATTTATATAATGAAGTTCTACATTTATACAATGAATGCAGGCATTTATAATCCATTTTTACTCATGATTGACATGAAAGCTTTTAAAGTTAGAACTCAAACATCAATCCTTCGTTCAGCACTGAATTACTGCCCAGGAACATTTAGACTTTCCAGTGGTTTTACATGCGGCCTCTTTAGCTAGAAACGGTGGTGACACTTCAAAGGATTTTTTATTCAACATAATAAGGCCTTGCATTTAGTTTTCAGGTTTTACAACAGCTGTAGTCTAGATAAATATATAATTTTTAGAGGGAAAGGGTTGATCCCTCAACGCACACACATACACATACACATATGAATAGGATATTCTGAATAAACATAGATAAGAAAGGGTACAAAATAATGCCTACAAAAGAGCAGAATGATTTGACAGGAACTACAGCTGAGCAAAATGTAAGATGAAGTTATATAACATTTTCCAGATGATGTCAAGCATCAACACAGCAATTTTTTTTTACGACAGATAGAGTATTTAAAAATGTACAATGCATAGTTTTTTTTCTAAATCAAAACATTTTATTCAGGACTTAGACAAGTTTTGCCATGGACATGTTTGTCCGTGTCTCAAGCAAATGCTTTTTCGTTTCATTGTACGGCTGAATATTTTGAAATCACAATAAAGTTTTACTTGACCTGACTTGAAGAAACGTAAACTTGACCACGTACTTGGCAGATCTTTCTTAAACCATTGCTATAGCAACGTCTTCTTGCTCAACAAACGTAAGAATTTTCATCCAATTGATTACATCTACAGTTCTCTTCATGTTCCATCTAACAAGTGGTTCATCTGAGACTGCCAGACAAAAGTGAAGAATACATTTTATAGTACAATTAAGACATAAACTAAAACCAAAACATAAAGAATAGAACAAACAGGGCATGGGGCGTTAAAGGAAGGAAACTGGTACAACATTACACTACAAGGACGAGTCATCATTCTAGTGAAATGTTACGAAAAGCTCCTATTGCCCCTTTGCTCAGTAATTTTATTGGAATTCCATTCACTATTGTATCTCATTGCTTTTCTTTTCTATGTTTGAAATGACACAAGCATGTTGTAAGTTCTTATTTATTCAGTTTATTGTTATTAAATGATTTTAAGGGAGACCGGCGCCCATTGTCATTAGTAAAGATTCTTTAAGAGTCATCTAAATGGTACGTTATGCTGAAATGTAGCCAGTTATAAACAGAAATGGTTAACAGGAGTTTTTTTTTATAAAGTGTGCAATAATTAATATGATCCTTTATTACAAAGACTGTTCTGTCACGTCTGCTTCCTGTTTTCCGGCTTGTTTATTCCCACCTATTGAAGCTACATTTCCCTAAAAATATTTTTTAAAAATCAGCTATATCTGAGAGTTGGTATTTGGGCATTGGTTTTTCCTGGCTTTGTTCTCCCCCTCATTTCTTGATAATCCCCCCCCCCCACCTATCACTGGTTGATGGTTATCACATGACCACCTTTGCTTGAGGCACTGAGAGGTGATCCAGATCTATAAGTAATTATGCTTTAGATATTGAACATTATTGATACAGTACAGACGGCCCCAGATTATGATATATCAGCTTTACAGTGGTGCGATGATGCATATTCAGTAGTCAGCTTTGAATTTTGATCAGTTCCAAGCAATATGCCATACATTGCATTCTGCTGGAGTCAGGTGATGTATAACACTTGCCAGTTGCTGTAATCACACCTTCAGTTTTGTGTGGGGAAATCCAATAGGTCGGTGTCTAATTAGCCGCCATTAGGGTATAAATTGCTCCCAGCTGAAGCTGATGGCAGTCTGCTTACCCCCTCCTCTGTGTAATTGTCCGTTAATCTTTCGAGCAGCGCCGGTCCTGGCTGATGTGGCGAGCACCATCGCCGGCGCCCATCATCCGTAGCGAAGGGAAACTGGCTGGCAAGTCGGTGCCCCCCCCCCCCCCCAGAAGTTGGCACCCTAGGCTGCTGCATATGTTACCCATGTGATTGTCCAGTTGTCATTTGTTTCACACACACACACACACACACACACACTATTATATGGGTGCAGAAGGCAGTGTATTAATTAAGAGAAATGTTTCTCAAATTTCACCCCCCCACCCCCACTTACAAACACTTAACACCTAACATTACCATACAATACCATACCTAACCAAGCTAAGAGCCACTCAGTGTCCAGAAAAGAGAACAGACTGAGACTAAAGAAGTATTTGTCCATCTAAATGGGTAGAATGAAGTACTCTATGCACAACACGTGAATCAGAGCGATACTGACTGCTGGTTGTCTTGCCGTTGAATGGGATACAGGCACCTCCCACTAGTGCTCGTCGCCAAGGTATTGCACTGCTTGCTGTGATATTTAGCTTTGCCCTGATGTGACTTTAGATTTTATATAAAAAATCTGATAAAAATTCCAGTCTTAGTGCACATCAGGAAAGCCCCCCAAGGAGGTCCTGTCGATATACAAACTGTTGCTGTCAGGGGGCAGGGTTTAACGAGGCCAGACCTTTACACTAAACCTTTGGAGCAGGCTCTTCTGCTGTTCTTTTCGAGTCTTGGCTGCCGAATGTAAATACCCTTATCTTCAAGTGGGAGAAAGCAGGCACCTAAAGAGTGGTGTTGCTGCTGCTTATGAGGGAATCAGTTTGCGTCGGTGGCCCAGTGTTCTATAAGGTTCACTTCACTGTCCATTATTTCACTGTAAATGCCGTGAAGATGAAAATTGCCTTAGAAAATACTGCAGGACATTCAAGAGGGGCCTAGGGTTATTATGGTCTTTTAAAATTGCACTTAAGAAAATGTTGGTAACATGTTTTTGGTCATTTATAAACACATCCATAACAAATAGTAATGCATTCATAAAGGTATTCATAGTGCATTATAGATGAGAGCTTCATAAAGCAGTGACAATGCGTAGTAAACATGGCTATAATGTGTTATGCCTTTTTATAAATATTTATAGCCATGTGTATAATGCTTTATGAATGCATTATAATGCATTATGAATGTGCAAGTAAAGTGTTACCAAACTGTTTTGTGATATATTTTATTCTTAGAGAAAGTCTTACTTTCTATGTATAGTTGTTCTTTTTCATCGTACGGATCCAAGCCTGGGAGGTTATCAGCATGAAGGATGAGCATTCCAACTGTACTCCATTTAACTTGGCAGCTGAGTTAAGGGCCCATCTGATTTTGTCTTGACGTATCATGATAACGATCTAATGTTTGGAAGCCAAAAGGTGAAAAGTAAATGATGGGCATAATCCCCCATGGAGAGAATGCCAAAGGGAAAGCGTGCCTCTTCAAACAGTCATCATTCAGTGACCTCAAAGGGACGTAAAAGGGAAAGGCGAGATGGAAGCGGTGTGGTGATATGAGGAGCTATACAGCCCGTTCGCTTTCAGAGACTTCAGGCTCTGGCTCATCAGTCATATTTCCTGCCACTTATCTTTCTGTTATGGAACTCAACCTTGCTTGCATTGTTATACAGAAATACATACAGCCGATAAGCCTAGCGAGTGTCCCAGCTATCCTGACTGGGAGAGGCCTGCATCCTGTGGATTTGGTGCCAGTATGTTCTTTGTGGGCTTCAGTGCCATGTAGAGACTTTTCAAGGGGCAGATGCCCAAACTGGGGGAGGGGGGGGACACTTCATTTTTACACACTGTCAGAAAAAAAGGCAGTGCCTGTTCCCTAAGGCACACACAACGTTAAACTACCCCCAGTGTTACAACAATGTTCCTCAGAGGCCATTTCTGTGCCTAAAATTAGACTTAAAGGTACATTTACCTACAGCTAAGGTACAATTGACAGACCCTTGAGGATACCGCCCCAGTGACAAATAGCTGTACCCTCAACAGTAAATTTGGTACTTTTTTCTGGCATTGCAGTTTTTCACAAGAAATAAATAATAAAAAAAACGTACTTATGCTCATTTATACAGCTTGATATTTTACCTTGAAATGGAGGCTAGGAATCAGGTTTCTTAGCCTCTACAATGTGCACTGCTCTATTTTAGCTGCAGTATTACAGCTAATAAAGTTAAAATATGTTGCATCGATGTTACCTTGACAGATGGCTTATTTTGTAATAGCTGGAAGTCAAGCCGACATAATCCAGCAGTGGCTGCTGCAAAGTACTTTATTTCAGGTTGTTTTAATCCCTCTGCAGACAGCATCAGTTCGCCTGTAAACTTACAGCACCACAGACTGAACATTGGGTCCTTACAGATCTTGGACAGTCACCTCGTTTTAAAACGTCTGACACGCTGAGTACATCTGATGTTATGCGCTTCCTTACTCCAGTCGCATTTCAAGAAAACTGCATGATTTTGCTGTTACTCTTGCCATGGGGAGAGTATAGAAAAAACATTTAAAAATCTTTGAGTCAAGGGCGAATCTGAGCCCATAAGGATGAATTGCCCTGTTAAGAAGATGGAAAAAGTCGTGCCCCCAAATGTAATTTGTTAGGGACATTTATTAGAGAAAATAAGGCATGGGAACATCCTGTCTGCCTTTCCCCTGTTTTCCATTCCTAGCTCCTGTTTACACTTTTTTTTAAATGCATCTTGGGTGATCAGATCACAAGTGGACAGGACTAAATACAAGCGTGAACAACTACCAAGATGCATTGTGATCAAGTCACTCAAACTACTTGCCGAGGTGGTCTGGGATGCATTTGACCACATATCTTTGACACAAATGCGTCCTATTGCATCCCTGACAACGACGTCATAATTACTGTGCGCGGGCCATTTGATCTTCTAGTGGAATTGATGTAGGCAGTAATGAGACTTGAACACAAGTGATCGGCTGGACACCTTGGAGATGCGTGATTGACACAGATGTAAATGGAGATGCGTCTTGACTGTACACTTGTGAACCGATCGCCCAAGATGCATTTTAAAACCGAGTGTAAACAGCCTTAGTTTATGCCACACACAGTCAGCGGGCCTTGGCACACGTTTCATACAGGAATGTCTTACTCTGCTTTAAAAGTGATGCTGTTTCTTGGCAAAGCCATCCTTGTCTTGTCCAGTCGGCTCTGTCAGCAGCTCGACATGCAGGACGAAATGTAAAGCAGGACACCGCTGAGTCTTCTTAACATATTTAAGCTGACATCGAAACATGCAATCATTCTGAGGGGGACGTGATCCCCTCACATTTCATAATTATTCGTTTGGACCCCCCCACATTTAACATAAAATATTAGTTTTATGCCAGTGTGTCCCCCCCACATTCAAAATGCTTCTGACGCCCCTGCATGCGATGCTTTAAGACAAGTTAAGGTATGCTTACACGTTATAAATGTATTACATTAATGCATTATGAAGGTGCACTTAATCATTACATTTTGTTAATTTTATTCAACAAATAAATTGTAATTGAAAAGCTAATAATCAACTTTAAATGCATATTGACCCTAATATCAGTATTACCCAGTCCCCATTATTACTGACACAGTAGCAGTGACTTTTGGCTTCCAGTTATTTGTAAGTACTGCTTGTAAAATAAAGCTAAGTGACAATTAAGCAATATGTCAACTGACTTTTAAGCAATCTGGTTCTTCTAAATATCTTACAACTTGTCTGAACATGCAGTTTACCCTGAACTTTTTTTGATAAGCAGATAACAAGTTTGTACATGCCTTTGTTGATTAATGTTGGTTTGTGAGATAATATACCATGCATCATTTATAAAGAAAGATTCGCTTGTGTCAATGTCAATGTACAGCTTTGGTGTTGCTTAAGCTAGAGCAGTGCTTCTCCCCTCCAGTGCTCAAATTAATATTCCTTCAGTTATATCGCTTAGTCCTGTGATGGATTAGGGCTTTGTTCTGGGTTATTCCCTGCCTTGAATTCCAGGATAGGCTTCAGACCACTGTGAACAATGTGATCCCAGCATAGGACATAGGGTATAGAAAATGGATGGATGGATGGATCGATCGACAGATGGATAGATATTATTCAGTCACAGGAGTTATTTATATTTCCAAAAGCATAGAAACACAAGTGCTTACAGGCATGTGCCTTTATTTGCCTATTCTGAACAGCTAGGTCATATATTTTATTTGATTTTCTCCAGCTCAATAAATTCTACAAAAAATTACTGAAGCATTAGGTTAATCCTTAAGGCACACAAATAGCAGTATAGCTCAGCATGGAAAAATGCCGCACACTCTTTCCTTTGTCAGTTTACTGAATTTATGGAATTTCAGCAAGGTCCCCATGAAACTGTCCGCCAAGGGGTCAGAGCTGTAGGCGACTGCCTGGGTGCTGCTTCTCTGTAGGTCTACCATGCTACAGTGCTGTTCAACAGACTTTAGATTCCAAAAAAACAGTGTGTGAAATAAACAACATTTTTGAATGGCACCAACTTTACACTAAAGTTTCAGTTGTTTCTATTGTGTTGTAAACCAAACATAAACATCATTCTCTGTAAACTCCAACTCTCTGATTCGAAGCCGGTTGGGATTATTTGCTAATACTCTGACCTGATAGGGGCCAAGGAGAGAAGGGGCCCTAACTTCCCCCAGTTAATTGCACAATAGACGCGTTTAGCTTGATTTGATCAAGGCTGTAATCTCTTCTGCAATAAGTGGTTATGGTAATACTTGTTATACTGATTAGCTGAAAATGATGTCCGCCCTTAAAACGCGACATAATAAAGTTAGGAAAAAAATAGCATATGAAAGAGTTGGTTTAGCCAGATTTTTTAAATAATGGGCTAAGTCCTAAAAACTTTCCAACAACATACAAGTTTGGGAAATATAAATTGTCATTTATTATATATTTGGAGACCTATTGACAGTTAAATTTATCAGTATAACAGCTAAACATGTTTAATGGCGTAGTCTATTGGAATTCAGTCTATTCTAGAGACGCAATCTATCTTACCCACTAATTTGTTCTTCACTCAGTTACCGTCACAGATCAATAACCGGTGTCAAGTTGGAAAGAGTGGTTCGGAACAGTGAGAGTGGTCCCTCACATTGTGATGATTCGCCCATAGGTGGTCTTGGGTTGGTCAAAGGCAGTTGTCCTCGTGCACATGCACAGCAAAATGAAGTCCTTGGGTTTCCTTGTAAAGGGAAAAGTAAAAGTTAAATGTCAGGTGTAGTCCTGTTTACATCTGCTCCCAATCTCCCATGCCCGATCATATCTCTAAGACGGGCTGAAAACATACTGCAAAAGAAAAACAAAAATAACGGACTACAATGAATTTTCTATAAAGCCTTGGCTAATGGTGGTGTTTACATGTTGGATTACTAAGAAGGGAGACGAGACCTACAGGCTAAACCAGTTTCCACCCCCACCAGCTGGCTGAATCCCAAGGTACCATGAGCTTTCTTTGGTTCCCACAGTCAGCTCCTCGTGTCCTTTAGGGATCTCATCCCACTCATTTTCCCCCAACCACCTGAAAGCTAATGTGCAATGACAGTCAATGATCAACCACATACAGAAAGTGTCAAAACTGTAAAAGTGTGTTTAAAACATCATAAATTAAACGAATTACTCCTGAATCCTGAGTCAGGTCTGCATTCCAGCTCTTATTGTACACAGTAAGTGTTGGGTAGAGATAAATTAGCCCAGATAAAAAGCATGTATAATATTTTCTGAGCTGGGGTATTGATCAACTAAGGCTGAAATAGGGAAGGACAATCTTAATGGGGCCAAGGAGATCCTAGTCTTAATTCATGCTTTTTAACATGGAAAAGAAAAAAGGTGGTATACTTTCTGTGATTGGAGTGTAAATAATAGTAATTTATATTATGCTATAAAAATTGTAGAATTTAATTCACACATCGAAGGTATGTATAAATTGCCATGAGGCCAATGCTCACTTTAGCTTTGTGATAAACAAGTGAAAGTGGCTCTATACTTGTGCAGGAATAAGACGAGGCAGCTTTATCCAAATCATGCCCCTCAGATATCTCCATCATTCTCCACAAGAGCATTGCATTCACCCAGGAAGACCACAGTGTTGGTAGGTGGCATTCTTCAAAGCAGCTCACCCATTTTCTCTAAGAAGGCAAGGTTGTCCGAACGTCTGTCTATTTCATACACACAAACTCACCTGTGGCATGATGGTGGCTCTGTGTTCATCGAACCGCACTTTAGTCTGGCCACTCACCTAGGACCAGTTTGCCTTGGGAGACCCTACCAGGGACAACTGATCCGACAACATAGCTCTTAGGAGCATAGAAGCACACAAGTCCCTCTACCATCATAAGGGTTGAGGTGCTTGGACATTTGGGAGGGGCTCAAAGTAGAACCAGCGCACCTCTGCAACACAAGGAATCAGCTGAGGTGGTTTGGGCATCTATCTAATCAACAGAAAATGGATGGATTATTGATAAACAGCATTGGGTAATTCAGGTCCAGCGAGTAAAAGTCCAGACCAAGATTTTGTTTCAACCGACCAGTTGAACATAAAGAGTCACGGTCACAGAGTACTCAATTGGTCGGTTGAAATAAAATCTCGGTCTGGACTCTCTGGACCTGAATTACCCAACTCTGTTGGTAAGTTATAACATCATTGACTTTTATTACTTTGAGAATGAAAAAATTATTTTGTTTTTGAAAGTTATTACACTATTGGCAGTTATTACATTATTGGCTGCTACAATGTTTAAGATCTGTCTACTGACTTGGCCCATTTTCGCATTTTGTGAAATTCACTAAAACATTTTCCAACAATTGGGCTATTATACCTGTTTTTCATTTTAGCGTTGCATTCTGAGCCAGACATGACAAAAAAGAAAGACATTTTTATTTAAAGAGAACCACATTGCACTAGGGTTGTGAAAAGGTAATTTTTTCGAGAACATTTTTCATGATAAAAACAAAGCTGGCAAATGTATTTATGGCAGATCTAGTTAGTCCCAACACACCTGTATAAAGTACTTTTTAATATTAAAGGTACATTAATTTGAAGTTGTTGTTGGATGTGTTTAGCATTATGTTGCTCAATCATTTCACAAATTCATACATTCCATCTTCATTTTCTGTTGCATTTGAAAGTGATTTGGCTCATCTGTCATTGAGAAAAATACGCATTACAATCCCATCTTTCTCTTTTGCACTTTACACCAGTCCAGCCCAACTGTGCTTTGTCCTCTGCGTACCTTGTGTAGTTATGTTTTCTCTTTTGAGACCGTTTTTCTTACTATAACCTGTTTTGCACATTGGGTAAGGTTGTCTCCGGTATAATACCTCATGTTATGAAGACTAAAGCAGCACAAATGTACTTTTCTTGAAGCAACTAGTGAACCTGGTCCAAGATGAGGAGATACAGAGGACCACGGAGAAACATCTGCTCGCTGCTCCAGCCCTGTCCGTCAGCATCGCATACCTCCAGCTCACTTGTCCATGGAGTCACGGTCTGCTGCTGAAAACCGCCCAATAGCTGCTGATGAAAGGATAGTGCAGAATTTCGGGGAACTGCGAGCCAGCTTCAGCTGGGGTGGGAATGTGCTGGAAGCACCCAGAGAGGAATTTAGGGGCATACTTGTGTTGCCATTTTAACTCGGGCTGGTGAGGGATGTGCAGCAAGGTAGTTACGTTAGTTTGACCTCACTTGCAGAGATGTGGATGCTAGCTGGTGTCCTTTATTACTCTGATGGCATGGTGAACACGAGAGCTGGGTTGAGCCTGGCTGTCACATCGGCAAGATGTGCGTGGTTCAGTCAAAGCTAAAGGTATCACAAGATGACCAGAAACAGCGCTAGAGAATCAATGGCGTTAATCAAATGAAAGTTGGCGGTTACCTAAGCATATCAGAGTGCAATGGACCATTTTTCCTGCTCAGACACAGTGATTCGAACACGGAAGTGGTTGCACAAAGAGGTCCTGACTGTTCAGCAAGTCAGGCCAGAAGGAGTCTGCATTGGGCTGTTGGAAAGTGTTGGAAAAACCAAGAAGGTTCTTCATGTGAACTGCTTGATGAAACAGATGATGTGGGCTGTGTCATTTCAGAACCAGTTTGAGTATGAGATCTGCTACAAAACAAGTCTCCATGGACAGAGACAGGAACGGTTTACATACACTGAGTGGCTGCCTCATTAGGTACACCTAGCTAATACCAGCTAGGACCTACTTTTGCCTACAGAATCATTTCTGGGTAGGCGAGTTATGTTCAAAGTCATGACATATAGACTGTAGATGGAGAAGGAGAACAAGAAAATAAGTGTATGGGTGTGGGCTTCCCGCTCACAGCTGGAGGCCAGACCCATGTCCTAAGCGCTTCATAGTTTGTCCAGAATGTTCAGCTGGAAACTTGTAGCCTCCCTTTAAGGACTGCAGCCAGTGAGTAACTTTCTACAACAAGGCCCTCCCTGTTACAGTGGAAACCCCTATGAAGAGCATGTGATTGGACACAAACCCAGTTAGCCAACTGCTGTTGTTTGCATCTCTAGTTTGTTAGTGGAAAACCAATGGTGAGATGGTCCACTTACCAACCATCTTCTTGTCTGTCTGTAAATTGCCATTAGTCTAAAGCACAAATGCTTTAAAAACAGAAAGACTACAAAAATCAAACCAATAAATCATTGAAATAACAAGAAACCTTTCACATTGCATTTGAAATAAATGGATTTATTAAACTGATACAATGTCCCAGTTCTACACAAAGACCAGGCTCCATAGATGCAGCTCATAAAGTAAGGTAACCAGATAATCCACTTCAGGTTCTACAAACTACTTTAAAACTGAAAGGGTCCTGTCTTTGGCCAAAAAGTTCAATTCTTCTTGTGGTTTGACCGGTTCCTTTCCTTGATCGAATGACTCATCCAGCTGATGCACATCGACATTACGGTAGTGACACATGCGTGATGATAGGAGACTGACCAATCAGCACACAGCAAGAACTCAATGCATAACTGAAATCCAGGTCCTTTTCATTGAAATGGTAGATTACAAATCTTTTCCTAGCTCAGTGTCCTCCCTGACGTGGATTATCTGGTCACCCTACATAAAGACATACTGAACTAGGCTTCACTATTATTGATATCATATCCATTGCTGTACACCAGTATTTAAAACAATTTTATAGGATTCCCAATTTCTTTATTTAGAGCAAATTGTGGTTTTGACCTTTCAGACAAGTGGAAGAGTTCCCAGCTAACAGGGGACGTTCTCAGAACTTCAGCTAACGTAATGCAAAGGTCTTCTCAAAGTGGGCAGAGAACATTCTTTCTGTAATATTATTTCTACGTTATTCATTTTACCAAAGTACCAATCCAGCCTTGAAAAGGGAGAAGCACTAATGCTACCTGCTGCCCAACCATGCCATTTATTAATCTTCTACACTGTTATTCTTAGTTGTAGTAATGGAATAACATTCTGGAAACATCAGGAAAACTGGACACTTTGAATGTTTCCATTCCTCAATTATGAAGTTTGGTAAACGTTCCTAGAATGAAATATTGTTAGCTGGGTCATCTCGGGCACAACGTGAGGCTTCACAATGTGAGGCTTTGTCTAGGGGTTCAAATAAATAACCTCCAAAGTCCATGTCCCCTTCCACCACACTGCCTGTGGCTCAGGATGATGAAACACTAGCTCCTGATTGTATGTTTCATACAGCGATAAAAGGCGAGCTAGTCGTCGTGTTTCTATGCTAATGCTAACACTCTGCAGAAGGCTCTTGTTCTGCATGCCCAGACGTGTCCAAAATAGTCCTGGATGACACAACACAGACACACGCACTCGAAATGCTCCCGTAAAGGTTACTGCGTGGATCAGCAGGCAGTGCTGCAAAGCCAGGGGCCTGAGCATCTCTTCTGGGCCACACATTACCCCTGCAGTATTAGGCTGCTTTACTGTATCTACGTCCCAGCAGAGAACCCTTAAGAGATTTAACACCCTTCACTTCGGAGCAGCTCTTTAATTCAGATGTGATTCTGTGATAAATCTAGAAGCACTTCTCTAAGTACTCAAAATCCAAGATACGGGTGTAATGTTTGGATTTTCACAGCCACGAAAACACATTATAAATGCCATGGACACTCCTCACAATGATTTTTTTATTATGATAACTGAATTATCATAATAATCTACTTCATGAATAAGTACTCTTTACGGAGTAAGTTGACTGAAGTCGGTGTTCAGAGTTTGTAGGCCTTTGGGATTAAAATCTAGTGAAACCTGTGAGGTTAAGCGTGGCAACACCACACAAAAACAGAGAGAATCAACAGAGCACTCTGTGTGTACAGTGCTAACATGTGCTGATTATATATTTCGTAACTGAATGCAAATTTCAGTCTATTTCACGACGGGGGAGGGTTCAGTGTAAGCAGAGGGGAGCTGGGGGCTTGCTACGGATGGTTGGCGTTGTACATACCACAGTGGCAGCCGTCTCCCAGGAACATCGGCTCAAGTGTGGAGCAGCTGTGGACAACATGGCTTTTCGCCGATCTCCTGTGGTGGGCCGCCCAAGCTTCCAGCCCAGGGAAGGGGCCCTTCTGCCAGAGGCGGTCTCGCTCCGCGTTGGGCTGGCAGTGCGAATAGGGCCCTGGCTGCCTCTTGCTGCAATGCCCTGGTCCAGCATTTATGGAGGGGAAAAATCCTTGGAGGGATCTCTAGGCCTCACAACGGGGAGTGAAGAGCCAGCTTCCTGCCCCATCTGTTCTTACCCAAGAACCGCAGCCATCTATGACCGTCATACTCTTGTAGGTCAGGGTGCTTCGTCATATTAACCATTATAGTGGATGTCATACCATGCATAAACAGGCAGCATATGGAGGGGGAGATTTTGAGACCATTCTATAGGGCATCCTTGTTTGTATGGGTTTCCCCTTTGTGATGTCACGCCCCCCCCCCACATTTCATAGACCCGCAGCTCTGATTTATCGCCGCGTCGAATCTGATCACAGTGTGCGTGTCTGCCTGACGACAGACTTTCATCCCAATCAGGGCTTCCCCCTGCTGCAGGCTCCAGAACCACTATGGCCCAGGTCTAGGTAAATGGTTCTAGTAAACAGAGGGAAAGATGGAATCACATATCTTTTGAGTAGCTGTTAATTTATTGACTTTTAAAGACTTCAATAAGAGCTGCAGCCGTAGGATACCAAAATGACTGCAAGTAAGGCTCCACATGGGCTAACAGCACATTAGCAAATGATGCGACGTAAATACGAGATGCCTGTTGGCAGAGCTGGGTTGGGGAGGGGGGGGGGGCGTCACGCAGTGGTTGTTTAACAGTTTGTGACAGTTAAATCTTCAAAGCTATGGTTTCTAAGGACTCTGTTTATTCACATGCAGGTTTTTCAGTTCCACGTAAACAAGGGCAACGTGATACACATTTTTTAATACAGAAGTAAATTTTTCATAACAATCAGATGTTTTTTTTTTTTTTGGGGGGGGGGGGGGGGGGCAACAAACTCTATTCCTCTATCAAATTAAAATCTTTCTTACACAGGCCCCCACAAAAAAGGGGTTGTTTGTTTCACACAA
>JABJVO010000044.1:11174810-11196499 GCA_026770805.1 Boulengeromyrus knoepffleri
AAAATAATATGACTTTTGTTATGTTGGTGGGGTGGGGTGGTGGGGGGGGGGGGGGGGGAGGGGGGTGCAATAATTCCATCCATTGAATAATGTAAAACTGATTTTAAAAAGGCCTCCCAAAGAATGGAGTTATCGCTTCTGACCACACATACACACACACACACACACACACACAATGCATGTATATAAAAGGCACAAAATGAAGTACAATATGGTCCACAGTTCAATCTATATACACAATATTTTTAGACTCAGTATTATGCAGGACAACATGGAGCAATGCAATACTGAACCAGTACCTATTATTAATTTCAGTTGTATGTTCATAGTTTGGTACAAAATTTACATGATTTACATCCCATGCCTGTGCAAAACAGACCTTGTGCACCACAGCGGAGCATGAGAATCATGGTGGGCAGGTGCCCCCCCACCCAAGCGACAGACCAACGCGAAAGGCCTCTTTGACCATGGAAAGCGACCTGCAAAAGAGGGCAGAAGATACACAGCTTTGGTTCCAGTTTGCCACACTGGTAAGTGGTGTTTCCCATTTCAGCAGGTGGCTTTTAAGACAGAGGTTCTTAAGCACATGTTAGTGCTACTGCAGCTCCTGCAACAGGAAGAGACTGTTTACCAGTTTTACACATAAAAGGCTCAGATGCTGGGAAAAAAAAAATGACACAATGAATTTTACTAAATAAATTCTGCTGTCCAAAACAAAAACAAGTTCAATAAAGTGCAAAAGTATGGTGGTCTTTAAAGGATGAATACTTCATTCCAGCACACAGAGGTATCTGTAGTTCTCTGTGACAGACATGAGACAGACAACCCTGCAGAAAAGGGACTTAAGTTTAAAGTAGGAAAAAAATGTAAAAACAACAAACGGTGTATAACAAACATTATGGGCTGCCGGCTTAGAAACACGAGGTGCAACAGTCACCCTACGTAAAGGAAGGGACAAAGGAATATTCCAACTTATTACAAAAGCATATTAATTGAAATATTTAAACTTTCAATAATACGGCAGCAGGTTTTTTTTTCCGTCTGAGTTGCCGATAATTTATCAAGACTGTCAAGATTAAAGGCTAATTCCAATACTTACGGTGTGCTTTAGATGAAAGAACAAGTTAAACATGTTCAAGGAAATTACAAAACTGAGACAAATTAAGGTGCAGTTTAAAAGCCATGTTAAAATCACTATGCAAAGAGGCAAATTTGGACAAAGTCCTGTTCCATTTTTCCATTTAATTTGGGGGGAGGGAAAACACGTTTTTTTTCCTATGAAATTTATTTTCCCACAAAAAAAGGCATAGACCACAAGTTAAACACACTTTACATAATATTTTAAACAAATATCTAAAATATGCTTAGTCCTCAGAGGCAGCTGCCGGTGCATTGGTAATAACCACAAGCACCTCCCCACATCTGCAGTGATGCTGTCGTCCGGGTCTTTTCAGACCCCAATAGGCTCCGCCCCCATAACAGATTAGTTGCCTCTTCACTGCCGTTGGGAGTCGTGCTGCTGGAAGCGGTTCAGCTTGTCCGGGTCATTGGAAGCCATGTGAGAGAAATCACGGAAAATGTCGTCGCAGATTTCGTCCCCTGAAAAGAGAGAAGGCACAGGTTAAGGGGGGGGGGGGCTGGAAAACACTCAGAAAGCCAATGGGGTCGCGTGTAACCTGACGCTGGAATCCCATGACCAGACGCATGCCGATGTGGGCCACACAAACGGCCATGCTAATACATTGCTGCATGGTCCATGCATATCTATGCAGCGCATGCACCCACACACACACTCACGGGAGTTTTACTTACACAAAAATGTTCTGGGTTAAAGCAACTAGAGGAGGCAGGACCGACCAATCAGATGTCTACCTCCTCTACGATCTGATTGGTTCTCTCTTTGAACCAGTAATTTTTCCTTCTGCCCTCAGAACTGTTTTTTGCATATGTAAAACTCCCACAACCGACACACACACACACACACACACACACACACACACACACACACATAAACTTTGAGCTGAAGACCTCATGGGGCAAGGATGACGATGACAACAGGGGCAGACACAAAGTGGGCAAAAGAAAAAGAGAGGCAGCCGTACCTGAGGAAGTGCCAAAGCAGGCCAGCAGGGGGCGGCAGCAGCATTTAGTGGTTTAGTGGAGGAGAGAGCAGAGCTAAGATCTTCACCGGCATTAAAGGAGAGTCACCGGTAAAGAGAGAGAGAGAGCTAGAGACGGCACCAGTGCCCCTAAAGGCAAGTGCTCCCCACATCCAGCATAAAGAGGGCTCGGAAGACAGGAAAGAACACAGGACGCAAGCTTTCGCATTTGCAACAACAGTGTTGTATTTAAAGTGCAGGATTTATGTACAAAAATACAGATGCATTAGCCTCAGAATCCCCACAACCCCCCCCCAGAAAAATACATAGGAGAGAACAGAAAAGGCACAGACCCCCAGGGTCATCCCTTTTGGGAATCATATGCATAACAAACTGGAGAACCCTCAAGTGTATGGTTAACTTCAGAGAACCAGCCTGTGCAGGTATACAGCATAAACGAGAGGCTGGGATAGTACAGAACTCCTCTGCAGGACACTGAGTGTAGAACCTTATTTTAATTCATTCATGAGGCATCCAGTTCCTTATCTCACTGTTTCTCATATACCAGTCCTCGGGGACCCCCATTCTATCCATGTTTTTGCTCCCTCCCAACTCTCAGGCAATTGGGAGAGAGCAAAAACATGGACTGTCCAGGGGGTTTCCTGAGGACTAGTTTCAGAAACACTGCCTTAACTGACAATGTTCCTTTATTTTAAAATGTTTTTATCTTAATGTTTTTTATATGTTCTGAAGCATTAAAGACAAACCAGTAAATATCTCTATAATTGGATGAATTCTATATATATTTTTCTAATTCCCTACTTTATCTGCAGTCAAACAGCACAGTTGCAATGCTGACACTGACTTTAAGGTAAATCCACACTGAGTGACAGCCCTGTACGTGCATCTGAGCTGGCCTGCCCCCTACAGGTGACCCACAGGAAATGGGCTTTTGTACTGATGCGTCCTGGCAGATGTGTCATAGTTCCTAATAGTTATATAACCTTTCAGAATTAAAAGATGACTGAGTGCATGAGAGAAAGAGAAATAGTTGGACTATAGTGCTGCTGCTGGCTTTGCAAAACGTAACGTGACACGTTAACGTGAGAGCGACATGAAACAGCCACGATGACGTCACTCCATGTGAAGACGCAATGACACTCCGTCTATGTCTATGACTAGTGTTATGCTACAGTTTCACTCCACTATGCATTCGTGTAAATCGGCACGGTTTACCCATGATGCCCTGCTGACTGTCACCGTGCAAAGGAAAGCAGCCCCCTACATTGGCTTTCCCATGATGCTCTAGGGCAGCCTCGGGAGTTAGAGGCCCTGATAAACCCCAGCCTCAGCTCTCCTCTGAGATGTTCACACTCGACTTCCTAGTTGGGAACTCCAGGAAAGCGCAGTAAGCCCCAGGGGAGGAGTAAGGCACTGTTTTCAGGAGCATAGCTGGGTATGCAGGTCATAAGGGGTTAATACTCTTAGATAAGAAAAGGCTGAAGGATGCAACTGGAATATACCACCTTAAATGACTATAGCACCCTTGTGCAATGTGTTTGAATGACACAGTGATTTTTCAATATTGTTCGCCTCTCCGAGAGGCTACAGAACATAATCCCCATTTAATGTGTTACTCTGAAATACATCTACCCGGAACCACCGGTTCAACTAAAAATGTCTACAGGGTTCCAAACCGGCAGACAATGGAGGGATTTCAGTTTTTTTTTTTTTTCTTCAGATTTACGGAACGCAAAGTCATCGCCTTGATACTAAAAGGCAATGGGGGAAAAAATCTGAGAGAAAAGACTACATGAAGATGACTAGTGGTACAAATCACTGTGTGTATCCATTAATGGGTTAATAATTCCCACAATGCAATGCCACGACAGCGGTGTAGCCCATTGCATTAGGGTTGCAGGGACATGGTCCAGCTCTCCCTGCATTCCCTGCTGTCTGGTAGTAAATATGGCTTGGGCGTGCCTGGTGCCGCCGCAAGACCTGACCGCCATTGTCACATTATAAAAGGCTACCGTGGATGTGTGACACTAACAGGTCTGGTCTGAGCCGGCCACAGTCCGCAAGGGGTTAGGGCTCTTCTAGCTGCAGGCTTATGAACTCCTGTATGCACTTCCTATACTGCATCTCCGTGTGGCTGTTGATGGGATATTGACCTGACTGTCCGTAGGGCCCCTCCGCCTCACGCATCTCCTCGCTCATCTTGGCCAGACGCAACCTATGGGGGAGGGGGTGGACAGACGCATTACGAACCTCAAATGTACAAATTTCCTTGACATACAGCACTCCGAAAGACTTCAACTCTCATTCCAGGCAGCTGAATTTCATGTATATTTTTTAATATTTGTATAACTTTTCTAATACCTCGGAAAACCCCTAAATAAACCAGACAGCAAAGTACAGTCAAATTCTATAATGAGAACATAAGCCGTCTCTGTGCCACGTTACAATAAGGCTACCCTTATAAAGCGATTATAAATGGTTTATAAGCAGGTTATTAATTAGGTCGTAACGCTTTATAAATCATTACTTGACAATTATAAATTGTAAAGTTATACCACAGTTTTCTTTTTATTAATGTGTTACTACCATTTATAAGTGGCAAAGGGAGCCTTATTGTAAAGTGGTACCGCAGTCTCCGTGTCTCTCACCAAAAATGTATCCCAGAATGCTCATATATCTTAAAGACTAAATGTGGCAGTGGTTACACTGAATATGTCTAGCACTTGTTGGACTGTAAATCCCTGTATGAAACCGTATTGCCACTGGTGGCAGAAAGGCTAGGATACAAGTAACACTGCCACCTGCTGGTTGGTCACTGTCATTTCAGAACAGAGCTCAACTGAGAAAAGCATATTACATATACTGTATATCAGACAGATGTGTAGAGCCCAGGTACACTGCTAGTTCACATCCATATATCAGTAACTGCTCATCCATGTAAGGAAGAGGCTACTTATTGTTACTTAGTAATTGAGCATTTTGTGTCTAACGATTGCACCCGTGGGACCACTTACAGTGTGACAATGTCCGCGTTGGCGGCATCCACTGCGATTGAGAGAGGGCTCTTCTCATCCGTGTCCACGGCATTCTGGCTGGCTCCCCGCTTTAGGAACAGGCACACCTGGCTGGGCCACGATGGACAGACACAGGATGTCGTCGGACAGCAGGAAAGGGCTTGATACACTGTTACAGCGCATAATCTGTTACAATTACTATTAATCTATTAGTTATAAATGTGTTCTTTATAGAGCGGCAGCAAGGAGCATGTTCTAGACTGAGGAATGAAATGACAATCGACCAAACGGATCAAGCCAGACAGTCTGACAGTGCGTGATTTAATTATGAATCATCGACCATCCTGGTCCATAAAAGCTGAGGTCACAACACAAAGCGGCATGTTGCTGTTGACCATATTTGGGGCCTGCCCACCAGGATGTGGGGCGAGGGGGGACCTTACCCGGTGTGGCCCAGGATGGTGGCATGATGGAGGGGTCCACGCCCGCGGATGTCTGGCTGGTTAACGTTGGCGGCGTTCTGGAGCAGGAACTCGCAGGTGACCAGGGAGCCCTGGAATGGGTGGAGGACAAGCAGATGCAAAGATGTTGCCCTATGCGATACAATATCATCCAGGACATCCACCATTAATTAGCAGGTGTAGCAAATAACCACTGAGTGCATATACTCAGACTCTCTACGATGGACTCGAGAGGTGCCCAGTGCATTGTGGGATATCCTCATAGCCTCCCTGCACTAGATGCGTGGATGAATGGTGGATCTAAGGCAACAGGGAAGGGTCAGATCTGGTAATGGCCACGGGGGGGTGCTCACCCCCTGCACAGCCTGGATGAGCGGCGTCCTGCTGTCCTCGTCGGAGTTGGCCCAGTTGACGTCGGCGCCGTAGGCCAGAGCCTCGGCCATGTCGGGAAGGCTGCACATGCGGGATGCCCAGTATAGCTGCAGGTCCGGGGAGGCCTCGCCAGGCTCCGGGAAGAGGGCAGAGCCCGAGCATGGCAGCACCAGCGTCGGGGGGGGCTCCGCCGCCTCTGCAAAACCACGTCCAGTCTGTCGGTGACACGCTTCCCGTCTCTGTAGCGCTACCGCTAATGCTAACAGTATTAATCCTACTTAGGATGTTATGGCTACCGGGGGCCAATCAGATTTCAGCAGGCGCCAGTACCCTGAACCCGCCCCCTGATGACTATGCACTGTGCTATGAGCAAATCCCTCGAACATCATAATTACCCAGAGATGTGTGCGGGAACTGCACTGCTGTCACTGCAAACTGCACACCCTTTAAAACCCCCCCCTTACGGTAACGGTGATATATGTGTAATAGTAAGAGTAATGCAATGATAATGCATCCATTACCAGGGCCAATGGACCAGGAAAAACAACATGTCACTATAGGGTGGGTGTCCACTGGTATAGCAACAGAATGCGATGCTCAGAAATCCAGTGGATTAGACTCTGCTGCCACAGCGCCCACGGCTCTCACCCGCTTCACTCAGGCTGTTGGCAGAGGGCGTAGAAGCCAGCATCTCACGACTCCCATTGGCGGTATTCTGGAAGCCACTATCCGTACTCCGAACTACCAGAGAGGAGGGAGGAGGGTTTGAGTAGGGGGGCATTTAATCACCAGACTGACAAATGTGTGCTTCAGGTTTACTTCCCATTTAGCGGTGGAGCTGTCAGTCCTTTACTCTGACAAGCATTCGGACCAATGAGGATCAGGAGGCGTGTGCCGATGAATGAGTGACAGCAAATGGGAGCCAATCAAGCGGTTTAAGAGACCTCATCAGCGAAAGGTGACAAATACAGAAAGCACAGCCTCAGCTGGGAAACCAGAAGAAATCAGCAGTGCTGACCAATGACGCCCAATCGCAGAAAGAGGGGGACGATGGGGGAGGGGCAGCAGCTTAGGTGGGGGGGGGGGGGGGGGGACTGCAGTACTTACTGTTCCGCAGCTTCGAGGACGTGTCAAAGTAGGAGAAGAGAGAGTCAAGCTCGTCAGGACAGAAGAGAGAGTCGCGCCTGGCCTCCCCACTGCCGGCTACCGCTATGCAAGGCCAGGGTTCAGGGGTCAGAGGGCCAGACGCAGAGGTTGGGTGAGGGGGATTATTAAAGATGCAGCAGGCAGGTCAAATGTATGAAGGGAAGCAGAGAGATTGATCCGCAGAGCCAGGGAGGAAAAAAGGTCTGTTAGTGTACAGGAGGAGTGCAGAGTTAGTGTCAGGAGAGGATGCAAGGCTGCTTTACCTGGTGTCACCACCAGGGGGCTCACCTGAGGCACTGGAGGCAGGCCGCATTACGGGGGTGGCCGGGGGCGGCCGCGGGGGCAGGTGTTCCTGGCTACCGCTTAGCTGGTTTTCCTGCTTGCTGAGGGCCAAGACCTTTGACCTCAGCTCAGAGGGCGCCGGCTTGCGGACGAACCTCTTGTCGACGTACTTCGCTCGGATATAGGCTTCGATCTCTTGCCTGAGGGGGGGCATCGGGACACTGGATGAGATGATCCAGGAAAACCAGACACACACACACACACACACACGTCATTAACCAAAATGAATTAGCCCTGAATTCTGTGCAGTACCTGGGGTCACCTGGCTGAGGCTTCCTGGCTCCCAGCTGCTCCCTGTGGGCCTCGTAGATCTGGTTCACCACCCTGTTCCCCAGCTCACACATCAGCTGCAGAGATGGAGACAACCTGCTCTTAGGAGCAGCACTGGCCAACAGCCATGTGCTACACTATCATGTACAAACACCCGCAAGTACGGCAAGCCATGGAAAGTCAATAATGTGCTTGTTATGTTGGACAGGTCTCCCCATGACCGATAAAACACCAACATCGTGCTTTAGCTGCTGTCCGAAAAGTGTGTATTCTGTAAAGCTCTGCTTTGCCATCCCATAATCAACAGAGCGTGATGAGTGGAGTTCAGCCCTCCCTGAAGCTCAGAGCTGCAGCTCCTTTAACCACAGACAGAGGTGGCGCTGAGGAGCAGGTTATGGGGGAACATCTGGCGACGTGTGTCTGTCCGCCAGCTAATCCTACTCATGATTTCTCTGCCGAAAGCAGTAGTTATTAGTCCATGACACACAAGGAATAGATACTATGCAGAACACTTTTAATAACGGTCAGCTAACCTTCAGTAGCTCTGGTTCCCAGCTATCCAAGGTGAGGGACCGGACCTTGGAGAAGTGAACACCCAGACTCCTAAGGGCACACAGGGACACAGCAAACAGAATCACAGACGATCTTAGTCATGTATATATATATAAATATATTAATATCAGTGCGGCGCATGAGGAATACCTGTGTATTCCAGAACATTCTATGCAGAGCGTGATGCCGAGGTTGATGCTGGCCCAGCAGGGGTCGGCCTGGCCACAGTCGCAGCAGATGCCGTTTCCGGGAATGGCCAGAACCCGCTGGAGCGCGCTGTCGCCCTTCAGGCTGCGTTCCCGTGGCTCCCCGCCGGAGTCCAGGCTACCCGTGGATGTGGACGACTTCCTGTCCAGCTTCTGCACGGAAGGATTCCAACATTGGACACATAAGGGAAATGCACGCGTGTGCGGCCTTGGAACACAACGATGCAATTCGCTCCGGCGAGCAAAGAGCCACACATATGCATGCACACACACAAACGACCAGCCACATGGCCAGATACTCACGCTGGTAATTGGAATTTATTTACAATACACGCGGAAACAAAAATTAACACATTAACAACCTGTTTCTAGAGGCACACAAATGAGATTATACGCCCATCTGCATGCACAGTACAAGATAAGACTCCCCATTTATTTCTATGGGCATAACCCTAATCCCAGCAATGACAACCTTAACCAGCCCTAATCTTAACCATAAGTAACCAAACAAAATACAAGACCTTTGGCATTTTTTGTTGTTTGACTGCAGTCACAGATTTTTATAAAATTGAGTTTCTCCTTGACAGGACCAAAAAAAATGGACCCCACAATGTCAAAATAACAGGTTATTATTTGGTCCCCACAATGTAATATATAACGTCATCTGTGTGTGTCACTGACCTCAGCATCGTCCCCCTTCTCCCTGAAGGCCGTGGCGATGCTGCTCTGGACGGCCTTGATCCAGGCCTGTCGCAGCTTCTCAGAGTCAGCCTGCATCATGCAGCTCCTGCCACGGCATGACAAATGGGCTCAGTCAGCCCTCAGAGCAGCCCCCCCCCCCTCCCCACACACACACACACACCGCAGTCAAGCCCTGCACTCACTTGGTCGGGGACACCACCTCGAAGCAGAACCGCCGCTCGATGTCCTCACAGTGCTTCACTGTGCACAAGCGTAAGTCCTCCACCACCACAGTGGGGTTGTCCTGGGAGACGGGGACCAAACTGGGTCAGCGCCGATGCCTCACCCCCCCCTCCCCACATGCCCTTACTCACCCCCCATTTACAACATCCACACTTTATATCACCTAATATACAAAATTACCAAAAGAATGCGACCAAATGAGAATGCGACCATCAGGTCACATGATCCAGCAGCACACATAGGTTTAAAGCCTGCGGTCCACTTCATTTTGTAGACTTCATTTTAAATGCAACATAGTTACAATTTAAATGACAACCCAGCACTGCTAGGCTGTAGTTCGGCTTTATGTCCCCACTTCCCTACATGCTGGATAAAAGGCAGCCAGACTTACCTTAAATTTCTTCTGGTAAACTAGTTGATTGTTCTGAATGGAGAACCAACGCCTACAGAAACACAAGCATTAATTTTCATTCCTCTCCCCAAGGACAACAATATTTTAAAGTAACAGAATCACAAAGAAAATGTTAAACGTAAAAGGATAATGGAGAATTTATACTTGTAGGATAAAGTTAGAGGAAAGGTAAACAGCTCCATTAGGTGCTGCAACACCGTGTCCTAATGTTAAGAGGTCCACTTTATACAGGCCGTTAGTAAAATGAACTGTAATTGGTCAGAGTAGACAATATAACTGTTGATGCAGCGAATGGCCTTCGAGATTGAAGAGCTGTGACAGAAACTTCTCTCCGCAGTTACTCTGGCGCTCTGTTCAGACAGTGTGCAATGGGACCGTAATATAGCAATGAAGAGAGAGCACAGAGTGTTTCAGTGAGACTATACTCCATCGGCACTTGTACAAAGAGCTGTTCTTCGGAGACCTCTTATGTTCATTTGATGTTCTAGCTAAAGCACTTATTTCCTCTGTGCAAAGAGTGGGAAGGTTTCACCAAAACCACTCATTTCAACAAAACCATCCGTTAATTCCATTAACTCTTATTAACGGCAATTATTGTGGGGCAATTATTAATGATGCAATGCTGACTAATATATGGAGTGTGATAGAAGAGGTGTGTAAAAGGTCATTACAAAACAATGGGCATGCAAGAGAAAATGAATATTACTAAGAGTACTGTGTTTGGTATAGGTATGTTATAAATACATGACAAAAGAATACATTTTGATTCATACATGCTTTGGTAATAGTGGGAGGAGGGGTTTAGTGATGTTATAGTGGGCCTGGCCTATGAGACTACTCGTGTTAAACATGTGACGTGATTCAGAGTGATGATTGGCTACTGCCATCGCCACTCCGAGTCAGCTCTGGCAAAAACCAGCCCAACCCACAATGCCAGCAGACAAAGGGTGACTGTACTGCATCTAGGTGGGTCTGTATGGGAGGGAGGGAGGGGGGGCAAAAACCACAGAAGTTAAAAAATATATACTGGTGTACCTGGTGTGAGTGGCTTTTTTTCTGTCGTGTGACAAATAGCAGCAAGGGCCAAAACATGAGGGGCGATTCAACACACACACACACATACACACAGATGACAGACAGAAGACACAAACATGGGTCAATATGTGCACAAGCCAGTGATGAGAAGCTGCAGAAAAAAAAGAATTAAAATAAAATAGGTGAAATGGAAAAAAAAAAAAGGCTTACATCAGTCAAGTACAGCGATACACATGCAGCTAGCTGATGGTGATCTGGTTTAAGTGGATTAAATGGTTCTACACTATCACAGTTACTAACTTTGTGAATGGTGTTCAGGAGTCTTTACTACTGATAATGATGCTAGATGAACTTGAAGAGTCACTGCCCAGCAGACATCTGCTCATTGACGGTATGGCCAAGCTAATGCTAAGAAGGCTTCCATGCACCATCTTGTGATTGAGCCACCATTGGAGGAGCTGCTTATGTGGTACAATGAGATGTTTCCATTTCAAGGACAATCCGTTGGGTGTATGGGCCCAGATGTTGCAAAATTATGTAGGAAACATTATAGAATCACAATGGACGGCCCCCAACTTCCCCATGCCAGCCACATGAATATGAACAGGTGAGTGGGCAATAGCGGGGTGACCCCAAAGATGTGTTCTGAAGCCTACCTGTTCCACGTTTTGAAGGCATTGCTGGCCCTTTTGAAGAGATAGCCTTCCATGGCGATACCATTGTCCGTGTCCACATTGTACTCCAGCTTGGTGTCGTCATTGGAGAAGTCCTGCCAGGAAGAACGGGCAGATGAACCAAAGCCTGTGTTGACGCCCTGCTGCCACTCAGAGGCCCCTCTTCTCACGTTTCAGAGGAGACCAGGCCAGACCCTCCGTGAACAATGTGCCATTCATTACAGTGAACCAGTTCATTAGCCAAGTGTTTGAGGCTGATCCAATCAGCCCCCCGCTGAGGTCTGATATCAATCATCCATCCATGTTCTATCAGCTTACCCCAGTCAGCATCACAGTGCTGATATTTATCAGTAGGCTGCTACAAGAACCATTTAAAAATGAAAAAAGGGACACAAAGATCATGACTAAAGATCAGAGGATGGGGTGTAGGAACCGGGGAGGAAAACGAGGATGAGTCGCCCCCAGGATTGTAATTTGGCTTCGTTCTTCCCCCCAATAAACAGACCTTTGTATTAAACTATTAAGTCGTGTGCATCCCCAATATCAAACTCTTTTGTACGCCAGTGATCCAAGGTTATTAGTGCTAAGAGTTAGCGGCACAGTGTTATTTATTAAGGGCAGTCAGCATGTGACCAAGATATGCTAACGTAGCTGGGTGAGTGAATTACACATGTAAGATAATAGCTGGGGGGGACTTTGAAAACGAGATGTGAGACACAGAGCCCGCGTGATGGCTGTGTTGAGTGCGCCCCAATAGTAACGTCCTATCAGTAAACCCCAGGCAATCATCGGCCTCCAGCCATCAGCCCCAGGAACATGATCTAGGCCACGAGATCTACTCTGCTCCACTAACACCAATGTTTGTATGGTTCATCTTACCCCCCCTCTGTTTGGTTACCATATACCATTCCCCCCTTAGACTGACGTAATCCAAACCTCCAAACCCAACCGAATCACCTGAAGTTTCTAGAAATGGGTTATGACCTAACGTGGCTCAACCAAAGATGGATCCAATCGTGCTTTCAGAGTGTCTGAGAAAGCCTGGTGTAAGTGTGACCATGGGTCAACTGTGAAGGCTCACATTTCTCTGCAGTGTATTTAGACAACACTGTAGGGCTGGTGAAGGATGCTTCTAGACATTTAGCAGCATCTTCTCGATGGCTCAACTTTTACAAATGCAGCGCCACCACAGAAACCTCTGAAAGTCCAAATACACAAGCTGCACGAGTGAATCCTTTGGGTCACAAAGAAAAATGTTTCATTTCAAAAACCATGAAATTTGCATCGGTTGGAACGGCCATAAAACCCAAACATCTGCCAGAGCAGCTAAATGCTTTGATCGTTCTTTAGTTCTGAGTAAAATCCTTCTCCATGAGCACAAAGTTCCACCACGTGGCAACATTTTGCAAAGTTCCCTGCCCCTGGGACTGTCAGACACGTTTCCTGAATCCCCCTCCAGTCCGTTGGCATGTTGGCACACCTCCTACTGCCACGGCCTATTTTGGGGAGGCTGTTTTTAATTCTGGCTAGCTAACGGGTTCCGGGCTGCGACTCAACACTGATCGCTCCAACAGGCCCCGACAATGCTGCCAAGCCCCCACAGCCACCAAGCCACCACAGGGGTCCGTGGAGCCATAAGATCTGGGGATGTGCCCATGTCAGATATTCCTTGCATCATTCTTCAGACACCGCTCAACTGTCTACTTGCCTCCTGGTCCCCCACATGCAAAGCTCAGAAACACAGATCTTGGGAGACAATGGCTCAAGATAAAACAGTCAAAGGTCACTTGATACCTAAAAATCATGTGCTGATCCTAGACGACTCATTGTTGAAGACAAGCGCGTCTACCGCAATTATGTAAGAACAACAGCAAAAGTCCTAAATAAAACCACTTGAGATAACTGACGAGAACATCTGCACTCACATATTCTACATGAATTCGCTGGAGATTAAAACTACGACCTCCCTCCGAACCAGGAGCCACGAGCAGCTGTCAGTGAGGCTGGACACCCTTCATTGTCCAGCCTGAGCCAAGCCCTCTTTCAGAGCAGGCCATCCTCTACCCTGTACCCAGAGATGGGAAACACTTACCAGATACCACACATAGTGGAACCGGCTGAAGATCTCCATGGCTGCTGACACGCACTAGCATTAGGGTTAGCGTTAGCCCTGTGCTGTGCCTGGCTGTCACACCACTGGCCAGACTCTCACCTCCTGCGGTCAAGCCTCTGCCTGTCTGCTGGAGGAGGTGCGTACATGTCTGCTCACTTTGTGTATGCGTGTCGGGTGCCCATGCGCGTGTGTGGACATTCGAGGGGAGGGGCTACACAATTACCAGCCCACCCTCAGAACACCTCTGAAGCTCCAGCCTCACTGCTACTTCCTGCCCCTCCCACGAGGCCAGAGATGCACCAAAGGTGACAAACAAGTAGGCAGATTCCAGCTACCACAACATGCAGCACTGCAGTGACACTTTCATCTGCATTAATGGGATTTTCATAATCATTTTTGACCTGAAATGCGTGACGAAGCGTCTATCCTCATTTTCACCTCTTTTAACACCAATCACTGAGAAAAGGCTACAATAAGGACACAGTTTTATTTCACATACTATCAGTAAGGTGAAGTTGTTTTTTCCATTACCTTTTATGCACTTGGGATTCGAAATTTTAGTTGCATCGACTTAGCAAAGCCTCCCGGTAGAGCAGCAAGCTCCCGGCTCTCTCAGAGAGGCACAGGTGCAAAAAAGAGAGGAACTTACCTGCAGAGCTGCCTGGGAGTGCAGAGAAGAAACAGAGAGAAGCAGGTTAAACGTATACAGAGGGAATGGGACAGCGAAGGAGGACGAGGAAGAGGCAGAGACAGAGGGCACCACAGGGCGGATGCAATGTGTATTTATGAAAAGAGCTTAAGGACACCTTTACTTTCGATTCAGCCCATTTGAGACCAGTTATGCCGTCTGAAACAGATCAGGCAACAAGAGCCATCGCTTCCTGCACGTCTGAATAATACATGGTGGGGGATTAGGCAGAATTGCCCTGCGATCCAGTGTCAGTTTAACAACGGCTTGTTACCCCTCTGTGGGGAGCTGGCGGCTTATTCCAGACCCACTCTCATAACAACTAATAAATCCTGTTTGGTATTTACTGCCGTTTCGGAACTTTTCATAATGGAACTTTTGTATCACGAACAACGGAAGGCCAAGAGCATCTGGTTGAGACCCACGTGCTCTGCAGAGGCCTTGTAATTCCGGAGATGGCCAGGAGGAGGCGGTGCTGTACCTTCTGCTGGATGGTGGAGTGTTTCTGCTCCATGTCCCGCTTCTCCCTCGCAGCATCTACAACCAGCTGGTCCAGCTTAAAAAAAAAAAAAAAAGCAATGAAACCATTGGGATGAAAACGCACACAGAGTTCACACTGATTAAAGTCAGTTCATATCCGCCTGCTATTCTCACCATAATCAAAGGCCCTCAAAGATTAATTATAATTGTCAAGGCAGCATTTACTGACCTCGAGAAAAATTAAATATAGAAAAAGACTAATCATTAAATGAAACAGTCTTGCATAAGAAAGTGTCTTCAAAAAGTTCAAATCTGCATTATTGATAATCATAGTTTGAACAGTGAACCTTTTCAGTCAGATTTTCCTTTCTTGCGGCTCAACCAAACACCTTTTCATGCACCGATATCCAAAACATAGAAGTTGATCAAAATATGATCACAGGATAACTTTCACTTCCCAATACACCTCCCATTTTACAAAATTTTTAACTGTTAAAATATAAGAAAATAGAAGTGAAAGTGTCATATAGAAGCATCTTTTTGGTGCAAATAAAGCTGTTTTCTGTCCATCATAATGGAGCAAGGTCACACAGATAATAATAGCTAATAACAAGCTTTGGTACATCCCAGTATCACAGGTGGCAAATTATGCTTTTTCAATATAGCTTGAAAATACCTAAATACCCATTCCATCAGTCTACATCAGATTATGTGATCATAAACCCTGCATATATGAATTATGATGACTAGATCATGTCTTTTGATTAATCCACTGAGAAGCTGAGCCTAGTTCAGACCAAACCTGCCTTCACCACAACGTACTACAAACCAGTTCAGTCCCTGATCTTGCCCTCTAACCCATAGCACACATTCCATGTCAAACTACAGCATCCAAACACTCTTTCTCCTTGTCATAAGTTCAATTTGTCTCGCTGGTCAATATCCTCCTTTGATCCAGGAATTCATTTTTGTCCTCAGTATAGGACATTACGTTTTTGCTCATGTCTCTCATACTGTACATGGTACTCTATTACGTCCTGCTGTCCCTTAAAAAGGACATGTGGGGACATCATGTGTCCAGTCAAATCAATATTTTTATCAATTAAAAAAAAAAAATATATCTTTCCCCTTGGATCTCAGAAGGACATTGTACAGCTCACTATGATTTTTTCAGACAGAAAAAAGGGCCTCATTTCTGTTACACTTCTGTATCAGACTGCGGCGTCGCTCCTTCCTGCCTCCCGTTTGGCTTCCTGCTCTCATCTCCTCCAAATCCTCCCTGCTCAGTCTCTCCACAACCTGCAGCCCCAAGGTCTCTGACGGCAGACGCTTCATGACACACATTGACAAACCTCTTCTCCTACTTCCAGCATCCGGGCCCTGGGGAATGTCAGGCCTTTCCTTTGCGTGCAACCCCCCGGCCCCCCCCCCGCCAGGCGCTGACCTCACTTCTGTTATTTGTTCAGAGAAATAGTGACATCACGGCCCCCTTTCAAGTATGCCTCAAAAAATTTGTATAAACACAGTGCCTCCCCCAAACAATTTCTTCCAAACAAAGCCCCCCCACCACATACAAACATGGGAAATGCTCATTTTTCCTCATGATGAACTAAACGAATTAATGTGAGCAAATTTTTTTTCCTGATACGCAGAGGAACCAAAATGATCTACTCTAACTCCAAATCGTGAGTGTTTAAGCACTCAGTCACACGGATCTATCCTGACTGTAAGGAATATTTATTATACAGGGAATGCTGCCCCATTTACTCCAGGATTCCACTGTACTGTGAGCAGACACTTGGTCCTGAAATCCTTGCAGTTCCTGGTATGGCCAGGGTGAGGCAGCCTACCTGGGCCCCCAGCTCTTTCATGAGAGGCCGGAGCTCACTGAAGAGGTCGTAGCCCTGATGGAAGAAGGTCAGGTGGGCATGCATGAAGGACAGCATCTGCAGAGGGAACACACGGTATTTCAGGTGACAGGGACAGGAAAATTATCATCAAAATGATCATCAAAATTATCTCCCCCTCCCCCCTACTCAGTAAACTTTCTCCTGGCCACACACACACACACACACACACACACATACATACATACATACAGCAAAAGCAGCATCCATCAAATCACACACCCAACCACTGGGTGCTCCCTACATTTAAAACACACGGGGTCTTAGCGACTGGCGACTTACCGACTTGAGAATTTCAGACCTTCTCTTGGACTGGAGGACATTTATCTGAAGAGGAAAAAACAGACAGAATGTGGGCTTAGAAACACCACTGATCTCCATCCAGCACATGGATAATCACATAGATTACTGCCCAGATGATCTACATAAAGTCCAATCAATTCTCTCACATGATCCAATGTTTAACTATTCAACAGCCAAATAAAAACAAGCTACTTATTTCTGGGGGGGGCACATTAAGTGTACACTCCCCTCCTCAGCTTCTACTTGTGTAACAATTTGTACAAATTAACATATCTTGTGCTGCATAAGCACACAAAACACCAATCACTGCTCTCATATTATCACTAAACTCCACTGTCAAATAAACATGAAAATAAAACAACTGCAAGCAAGAGCGATGGTAGTTCAAGCACCATTTCTTTTTGTGGAAAATGTTTTTTTTTTTTTTTGCAGCATCGCACAAATTACAGAACATGTGAAAAATCTGCAAAGGAGTTCAACTTTCATTAAATCATTTAAAGCATTAAGCATTTTCAGCATGTACCACTGTAGTCTTGATATTAAGTTTCGTAACGTTTATAAATGTAGTGAAATTCAATATTAATCACGTCCATCTGATTTCTGTAACTGAACATTACAGTGCCCCCTACTGGTGTACTAATAACATTGGATACAAGACTCTGCTGATGGGTCACAATACTCCAGGTATCATGACATGTTATCCACTGGAAAGTCTGTCAAATTAAAAAAAATAAGAACATGAGCTTAAGTCCCCGTCTGGAGTCTGTGTGAAACCCCATCCACACGTCAGACAGACGGTTCGGGAACTGAGACATTTTCCACTTTCTTAACCACCATATGAAGAGGCCAGGCTGGCTGCTTCAGTCTTTAGCGGGAGGCAGACTGTGTGCTTGGGATTACAGCTCTATTTCTGAAAATGTGAAAAAGACCACACCCATGGAAACAGGAAGGAACACGGCAGAGGGAGAAAGGGAAATAGAGGAAGTTTTGTTCTAAAGGCAGACAATCTATGTAGAAATGTTACGCATCTAAAATCCCTGTGGTTCATAATTTACAGCTTCACTGATTCAACCTTAAGAATGACAATCTAATAAAATAATAACTATATAGACCTTAGCAAACCCTATGAAAGTATTATAGGAGTCCTTTATTGGCTGGTCATGTGTCATATTGCATTCTGCATGTGCCACAGGGTGATCGCTGAGGGGAATGCAGCACTGGCATAGAAACACGTTGATCTTTCGGACCACTTCCAAGGTCAGGGGGAATCAGTTAGCATGTGACTCTGCACACCATCCTGTTAGCAGTCTGTTTTTCTCACCCAAATACTACAAACTTCAGTCGGGGACACAGATTTGCAAACTTTCTTAAGCTTTCGGCAAAAGCCCTGATTAAAGTGGAAAAATGACCTCCCTGCAAGTTTCTATACATGTAATAATGATGCAATTTCCTGTAAGGCGGCACTCAGATCTTAAAGGGCCAGCGTGAGGCTACCGCTCAGCCCTGTCTAGCTGGAGCCCTTCAAAATGTTTGATTCACACAACATAAATGAGAAAAATTTATAGTAACCTGCAAGCAAAGCTGTCAAAAATCATCCGTCAAGAGGGAAAGTGGATGGGGGGTGTAGGGCAGTCAGAGATGTGTGCGCGTCTCTGGGGGGGTGGGGTTGTATTTACTACATTGTGGGCACCAAATGTCCCCACAATGTGGTAAAACCAGTTACTTTTTAGCTTGTGGGAACATTTTTCAGGTCCCTGCAACATAAACCTCAACTTCATAAAAATCTGTTACTACAATAAAAAAACAACTAACATGCATGTGTGTGCGCAGTGTCACCGACCTGCAGCACGTAGTCCAGCGCGATGTGCCGGAAGCACTTGCGTGTTGCTGTCAGCACGTTGGCCGCATCCTCCACCTCGTGGGGTTTGTTGCGGGGAGCCTGGGCATTCTTGGCCAACGCCACCTCCTTCTCCTCGCTCACCTTGTCGAACTGCTTCTTGGCATCCTTGAATCTGCGCAGGTCCCTGGGTGGGGTGACAAAGGGCCGCTCGTCGTGTCAGGAGAACCACCGGAGAGAGCAGGCAGCCCCCAGCAGGACCCTGCATCGGCTCTCACCACAGTTACCACCATCGCGGAATCAGCGCCGACGTTACCCAGCGGCACTAAGATTAACCCGCGGTACTAACGGTACTGACCAGGAATAGGAAGCGAATATCTGACGCGTCGGAAATGCGGTTTGCCGACATTCTGTAACGGCAAACGATCGGAGGAACTGCTGTCCCTCAAGAGACACGGATTTCTGCAAGGCAGGCCTTTAAGAAGGAGCTCTGAGCGACTGCTTAAAAAGCAAAAAATAAATAAAAATGAAACACGCAAACTGGCAAAGGCTTCCAGAGATTCGGCGGGTATGCAGACACTTTCTGTCCCACCGGGGTGCGGCTGGTCTCTCGTAAAACTCCGCGGAACAGTTCAAATGTAACCGCAGTGGCATCTGAACAGTCCCCCCCCCCCCCCCCCCCACTGCACAGCATGTCCGGGGGAGCGGTTAGCGGAGCAGACATGCCCCATCAGTAGTCCAGGCATACTCACTCCTTCACGAAGGTCTGGAGCTGAGACTTTATTGACCTCTGGGCCTGGTCAAATAAAATCTGTGAGGAGAAACGGAAAAACTAAGACTCGGGCAGAACGACTGGGGGCATTTATTATTATTATATTATTATAGAATTTCACGTTTGAAAGAAGGCATTCAGAAAGAATAATCAAACATAAATATAAAACAACACACACACACACAAACTGACACAAGTGCATATCTATTCATTCTAACAAAAAAAATTCAAAATGCATTCAAGTTCTGCCAATTTGAGAGAGTTTTTGTTTGGTGGGGACATCCCATGGTGCTTTTCCAAAAGTTCTTCAGAAGTCAAAATCTTGGCAGGGGCGATGTTAAAGACCTTCGTAAACATAATTAGTGCTCAGGGAACGTTTCGACCCAGATAATGCAGCTATTGGGCTGAGCAGAGCTGAATCCAGCTAGCGGAGAAGAACGTAGCAGATGAGCTCTGACTGCAGGGTCATGTTACTGAGAAGAGCCTGTCCTGTGACTAACCAGCGCATGATCCTGGTCGTGGTAAGGAGGCCCTCGGCAGGCCACAGTCCTGAGTCATCGTCCCGTTTCCTCAAAAGCTCGGGTCGCGACTTTAAAGTTCTTCTTCAGCAAATAGCCAAAGGAGGGAACAAGACAGCTGATTTTCCAGTTTAAAGTCTTATCATGTGACATCTGCTTTGTATTAGAAAGGATATACTGAAACATACATAAAAAAAAACTTAATAATTATAAGCATGAGCCAAATCCTGCAAATGGACCAGACTGAGCCATTAGATATGGTTCCATGTCTGGTCCTTTCACTCGAGCTCATTTACAGTTCATGTTACACATTTACATAGCCAGGCCTCTAACCTGCACCCTTTACGTTTGTTTCTGTGACCTTCACAACTGAAATGTGGCTCCTGCAGCAAGAGCTGTGGTTCAGTCTCTGCTGTCTGTCGCATCCAGGTAACGCAGCCCAAGTTCCCCTTGGTGCCAATTCGGTCTGTCAGCCCCACAACGCCCACGGTCCGCAGACCGTATCAAACGAGCGCCGAGCACGGCACCCCGGCCAGGTGGGAAGCCGATGCACACTGATTGGCTGGCTCCGCTAAGCTTCATCGCAGATGGCGGCCTGGGTTGAGTCAATCTGCCACCCTTGTACAGCCTACGACCAAACTCTGACATGCAAGTGCCGCACAAATTCCTGACAAAGACTCTCCTTCCTCTTTTATGCCAGTATGCACACGCGCGCGCACACACACACACACACACACACACACACACACACACACACACACAAACTTACACCATAACACATTAGCTGGTCATCTTGCCCTACTTATCCAGTCTCACAAAACACAACGCACGCAAAGACAGGTCCACTTACTGTGTGGTAATTAATCATCTCCTGGAGGCTCTCTGCAAATTTGGCCAGACTGGACTGTAGAGGAAAAATTTTAATAAAAGAAAAAAACATAATGGGTCAGACGTTTTAACTTCTAAGGATACTATAAGAACTGAGCCAGTCAAACATCTCCAAGAAACTTCATGTTCTCCAAACAAATGTTATTGGTTAAAATAAAAGGAAAAGGCAGGTCTGCATCCATAAGAAGAGTTTGCGGTTTAAATTACCACATCACACTACACTGGTGACAACCCACCACCATAAATATAACAGAAACTCACTAACCAAAAACAACAATATTAAGAAAGAATGCCTCACACACATAACCGTGCCCAACAGCTGTGAAGCGTTAGCTATCTGCAGGCTTCACGGATCTGGTCTGGTGGGATTAATTCGCTCGTCCCATCCAGTAAACCGTACTGCTCACCTCGATGACCTCATCTTTGGCAGACTGTTGGGATAGCTCCCGGATGCCACTGACAAACTGCTTGTTGGCTGTGTTGTAGGCCTTGCCAGCATCTATCATCCCAATGCAGAGCTTCACCAGCTGCGGGGGGGGGGGGGGGGGGGGGGGACGGTTTTTTTTTTTTCTTTGGGGTAAAAAGGAAAGGGGGGGGGAAAAAAAAAAAAAAAAAAACAAAAAAAAACCCTGGCTTGTTGGAAATGTATGGGGCC
>JABJVO010000044.1:11196599-11210073 GCA_026770805.1 Boulengeromyrus knoepffleri
ACATTTTCTTAGCTAAGTTTGCCTACAATTATTTGATTTATAGCCATTTTAAACACAAAGAAAACAAATCTGTCTTGGTCAATTCATTTCCTTCCACTCGCATTTAAGCATGCAAGCTGGCCTGAAACCAGATCCCCAACGCCTCATAACTTGCATGACGGATACACAGATTGACATTTTGGCCAGGGCTGAGCCACATTTCCGCGGGGACTTGGCTGATAATCGCCCATAGGCTTAATCCCAAAGGCAACAGGTAGCAGAATGGTTTAAAAAAAATATATATATAGAATTAAATAAATAAAAAAAACAACTTAAAACTTGAATTTGCTGCACAGCGAGTTCTGGTTAAGGTGCCAGGAGAGCCCCTCATTCCATACTTAACCTAATTTGGCCCATTAAACATTCCGTTGCATAAGAACAAAACCATCATGAGATCTCGTGGTGTCATGCACATTCAATCCTATGAAGGAACTGGCAGCCCGTTCAGCGAGCCAGTCGACTGAGGAATAGTTAACGAGCACCATAGACGCGTGCTTGGCCAGTATCTCAGTCGTAGGTGCTAGATGCAATTCCAGCAACCTCATGACAACACATGCTGTCACAGTAACCTTGCAGCAACCGAAGAGGATCATTAATGTGCTTCTCTCATAACAACTGTGACCAGAAGGGGTTATAGTAAGCAGGACAAGCCTCTGCTCATTCGTTCTCATAAATGCAGTTTTGTGTGACTGGTGTCCCCACTGAGGAGATGAGAGATGGTGGGAATCGTTTTATTTCTCCGCCGCCAACCGCACATCCGCTCCCTTTTATGTGGGATGCTGGTTGCCAGCAAAAGCTCCCAAAAGGATTGGAACCCCCCGCCCCCAACCAACGTCCAAGAATGTCAGATGAGCAGTTTTCACAGCTGTGATTTCTGGGTTCAGACCACAGTGAATTAACACCAGAAAGACAAGCTTGAAAACTTTTTCCTTTATGCTATGTCTTCACTTACATTCAGCATTTACAGTAATAGACAGTGATCCTTTACAGACAGACCACTCAGCCCAGCAATCAATGGAATTCCAGAAGTGACATCATCACTGCAGCTGGGAAACAGGGAGAAACCCATTCCAACAAAGATCTAACCACCCCAGCAGAGGCTTAGCACTGGCAGAGTCCGTTCACCTTGTCTAGCTTGGCCTCCAGCTCCGACACATCCCCCTCCACCTCCTCTATCGCCGCCCTGGAGACAAAAAAGCAGATTATCAGTTTATCAAGAAGCAAGTAGATCAAAAGGACACTAGTAATGAAAAAAGCATCATCGTCAGGACCAACCGAAGCTTGTCTGAGACTCAACATTGACAGACTCAATGTTGAAATAGACAGAGGAGATAACGTTATTATGACTGCCATAGATAAAGGAAATAATACATAATTATGGCTACTACTCCCACAAGGGAAGGAAATGCTTACATCAAAGGCCTGGACAACCAGACAGGTCCCAGTACTAAGATCCATCCATCCATCCATCCATCCATCCATCCATCATTGACAGCCAAAAAAGGTTACTAGTCCTGGTTTTACCTGGTCAGTCTAACAAACTACCACCTCCCCAATTTAAATATCTCAATTTTTAGACTTTCAGACACTTTACAGAGAATCAGGAAAGAAGCACACCTGCCTATAACTGGAAGCTAAGATTTTCACCCCCAGATCATGACTAATTTCCATCATACAGTGTATACAGGTGAATTAGTGTTATTACTATACTCAGCTCATGAAAACACAGCATTTGCTGTTTATCAGCTGGCTCTCTGATGTTCAGGAGCTGAGTCGGAAGGGCAGCGGTCACTGCTCCGATTGGTCACGTTCGGGATTCAGGGGATGGAATCAGAGCCGCGCAAGGCGAATAACAAACCGCCGCGCGGAACCATCTTAACGCATCTGATGGGAGGAAACATCTGTACCGTACTGATAATGTAGCATGGGGGCAGCCGGTCACCCCACCCAAACGAGCGCACGGCACACCGTCCCATGAGTCCCATCACAAGCACAATCACTGCATCCTTCTAGAGCTGCTGCAGGCCAGGACCTCGGGCGGTCTGCGGCAACCGAGCAGGAGAGCATCCACACTGGGGCTAGTGCGCTGGACTGGGCCAGCAGGACGAGGACCAGTAAAGTTGAAGGGTGTGAACAGAAAACATGGAGAAACCTCACACCCCTCACCGCAACTCTCAAAGTGCACCAACACCGCTCACTCCTCGCTTCCTGTTTACACAAGTATGAATGGCCGATAAACCGCTTAAGTCCTGGATATGGGCCGAAGCCAAAGGTCACTGTTCCCACTCATAGGGGCAACCTGGCATTAGTGAACTCCACCTCCAGAATAGGGGCAACCTGTCATTAGTGAACTCCACCTCCAGAATTTATCTCTCTAGCAATTTGCTGGAAGAAAACATACAAAAAAGGCACCGTAAAAGACTAGAAAAATTACTACCACACAACACACCAGACAAAAACTGCTAGAAAAAGCATTTTAACCTTTGCAATCAATTCAAGGATGTGTGGCCCAGAGCTGCGTTAACATCATTCTTGGCTCCAGCGCTGACCCCGTAGCAGCTTGGGAACATCGGATCGAGATTTACGACCAAAGCTAAGCTTTATGATAAATTTGCAAGATAAGCGCCAATATCCATTGATTGTGAGCAACTTTAAGAGTATCAACATACTGAAACGTACTCCCAATGGACTCCTGGTAGGGAAAAAAAAAAAACAGTATAGGTCTGCAGGGATGAGAGGAGTTACTCAACCTAGCAACCTTTACAGTGATGCAGCAATTACAGTTACTAGGATGCCGTACTGAATGAACGCAAAAATGAAAGCATGAATTAATGAATGCATTAATGAGTAAATGAATAATGAATGGATGAATGACCGAATGAAATGTATGGCGAAGCAGAAAACTCCACAGGTTATTGTAGATTAATTTCCCCAAACAAAAAATAGTAACAATAACCTCAGAATCTCAGAAAAAAGTGATGGAATAAATGACGTCAGCCAAGCCTGGGATTTTTGCTCCCTCCCTCTTACGTTAACTACACAATTCCTTCCTGCAGCACGCACTAATGCGATGGGTATGGGGAATCCCAGAGGCTGGCTCCCCAACACGCATTTCCCGTGATTCCTTGGAATATGCTTGGAAAAACCGTGGGAAATTCCACACCTTGGCTCCAGCTCCTCAATCAGCCCAGTTATTCTTCACAACTTACAGCACATGTCTCACATCCTTTTCTGATTGGCTGTGACAGAACCTCAGCTCTTCCAATCAGCTGAGAAACGCATCGTTTACATCCGCTATGAGACCGGGGGCAACTTGTGAGGGGGGAGTTACCTTTACAAAGCATGATGCAATTATTATGACTAACAAACTGTTATAGTACTCTGCATAAGAATCAGTGCAGTAGATATTAATCTGCTTTTTTATCCCAAATTTCCCATCCAGTCATACTCCTTGATTACTTATCCAATACAGGTTTCCAGGAAGCATGGCTATGCCAGGACTGTCCATCTCCAGTAGACACAGCCATCTGACTTAGATTTGATGGCTCGTTCAGAAGCAGAAAAGCTGTAGCTTGCTTTTAGTTCACATAGGTTTACAGTTTCAGTTTCAGATCAAATTACACCGTAGGAGGTTATTATAGAGGTGGCAAGGTGAGCTTTTCAAAGGGCCGATGCAGTATTAGCAACTGTGCAAGTTCAAAGCCTTTATTACCAAGTAAACGTAGGCCAACCCATAACGATAGCGCCGGCAACCTTTCAGTCCAACTCAAACTCTTTAATCAGTTTCTCATCATACTCTGCCGCTTTCTGCCGGTGTGTGTACAAACGCTAAGTGTAATCAGGACATGAGGGTTAAAACTATGAAAGAAATCCAGCTCCACCTTCACACATCTACGGGGACTCAGGGGGTGGGCAGCGGTGGTAGTGACATCAGATAAGAGCCGCTGACCCACAACAACCAATAAAAATAAAAAACTGCAAGTGGGCAAAAACAAAAACCACAAAAAGAAAACACAACATGTCACCCAAGATGCCAAAAAAACACCGGCTAACTCAAATAAGGATAAAGGGCCATTGTGTGCAGAATCTTAACCCAATATGACTGGAATGTAAAAATGTGTTTTTTCTGATGGTCTGGATGACGATATGCTTGAGATTCACTCATTTGGAAATACGCTTATCTGGGTCGTTCTCTGCCTCGCGACTACAAAACATAAAGCATCTTTTATTCAGTAACAAAACACCTCTATAACATGTATGACAACTACCAGCACAAATACCTGTGATGTAATTGGTATTTAAAAGCAAAAAAAAAAAAAAAACTATTTCATGACTGATAAAATGTACAGAACAAGCTAGCAAAAATATAGAAAAAAACTGACTACTTTTCTGTCATACAAGTGCTTCGGAAAGTGTACGTTTATAAATTCAGAAATTCAATGAATTACATGATTGGTGGAATGAATGGAAACTGGTTCAATAATCTTGGTATAGATCTTTACAAAACTAGAAATGATTACACTTACAACTTTACTGCATACACATATACGCAATCTTTGCTGCTCTACAACGTTCAGTTTTGATTTTGTCTCCATCTGCAAACTCTCGGAGGCTGAGTATTTTGACCAGTAAATCAAAAGCGACACTGATTCTACACCCACTGCGGCAAACGCAGTCCTTGCAAAATTGCTGAGTCGGGTGTGACTGGGTGGGCAGAGGCGCATGTGCGCGCAAACGGCTGTGATGTGCCGCCGTCGCCTGCAGGCATGTGGAACCTGCGCGGAGACGCAGACGCTGAAAATAAAAGGACAGAAAATGGCCAGGAATAAAATCTCAGTGAATGTCATCTCAGGACACTAGTTAGGAAAGACTTGGCAGAAGGTTTTCATTATTCTATAGTGTAGATCAGGGGTGTCAAATTGCAGTCCTGGGGGGCCTAAGGTGAAAAGTTGTACACTATCAAAAGTGGGCTTGTGTGTCAGGTTAGAGATGCACAGCAACAGAGAATAGTGTGTTGGGTGAGAGTCCGTGCATGGCCAGTTGCAGGGAATGTTGCTGTGTGGTTGTAGTTGTGTTTGTGGTCTTATTGTGATAGTAGACTTGGTGTAATACCATAGCCTAGTTGATTAGCTAGGTTTGAAATCTGAAAAAAAATTCCCCCCCTCTTCTGGCATTGGGACAGGATGGGAATTTTCTTGTGTGAGTGGGATGGGTATAGGAGTGAAATTCCAATCCAACCCTTGGATGTGTAGTTTGAAGTAATGTCTCACAGAAGTCTGAACACTTAGATACTTTCTCTCTCTCTCTCTTATGTCCTTAATCATCGAAATAGGGGAAAGTTCGTTTTTTCACACAGACCATGATGGGGAGAGACTATTTTAAAAAGTCATTGATGAAGAGCAGCAGAGGTTTACGGTAAAGGTGGTCAATCTTATCTGCAAAGGGCCAGTGTGTTTGCAGGATTTTGGGGTAACCTTTAGGTCAGCTGTTCAAACCCAGGTGTGAGGACTCTTCAACCAATCAGTCCTCTAATTAGTAATCTAATTAGGGAGTTTAAGCAAAAACCCACATACCCAGTGGACCTTTCTGGATAAGATTGGCCACCCTTGGTCTACAGAGTTAATACAGCTGTTTTGTAGCCAAATGAGTTACTTTTCCAGATGAAAAAGGCTTGTGCTTATGTGGAAAAGGGAATGAGAATCTGAAACATCTGAATCACTGGAGTAATTGAGCAAGCAGTCAAAAAAAAAAAAGATATCGTATTTTCCCAGGATTCACAAGAGCACTGCGGGGAAGTGCAGCTGTGAGTGTTTAGAAAGTTGGTCGATTTCAGCATGGGAGGGGGGAGGGAGGAGGGGTGCACAGTATATGGATTTTATGTGAAACAGTCGAGTGAGAGAGAGTAACATCCTGTATGTCTGGTCTGCCCAGAATCCAGTTTGGCGAAACACATGGAATAAAAAGCTGATTTTATATAATATGGCATTGTGCAGGATGGAAACACACACACACACACACACTCAGAGACCTGTACTCATATCTTTGTGGGGACTCTCTATTCATTTCTATGGCCATAACACTAATCCCAATTATGACGACCTTAACCCCTACCCAACCCTAACCTTACCTATAAATAACTAAACAAAATGCAAGGATGAGACCATGTACAGTACAAAAAGATGATGAAGAGAAAAATCATGCAGATACACCAAGATCTCGTAGGCAATTCAGTTCATAGAAGCACCTTTTCTGCTGAAGGGACAGCTGGTCCACTAAGGCTCTCTGACCCCCCGAAGGCCACCACAGAGAAAATCCCCGTAAGCTGTCCATCCAGACGAGGAGTGCTACGGCTCCCCCCACAAACCCCCCAGCTCCGCATCACACGCCAGGGAGAGAGGGAGGTTGGCAGATGGCCGGTTGTCAACATGTCAACAGGACTGGAATCCTACTGTAGGCTATGTACTCGGCCGTCGCAATAGCACAGATATTCTCACAACCAGCGAAGTGACAAACTTTTCCACTTATGATATTCAGCTATTCAAAGCCATCTTCAAATAGCATTCCAACAAACCACTTAAACACATTAGCAGTAGGTCAACCCTGGATATTAATCCATCCATTGGTCCTTAATGAACAGAAACACCAAGAAGAATCTAGTATGAGCAGGTGATTAAGAAATACACCAATGCCAACAGAAGCACCTTCCTCCTACAATCTAAAAATAAGGAGCTCAGCAATTTTAGCGAGGGGGCAGAAATTTGGCGGGAAGTGTGGATTTCACAACTCACAGATGCGTCATTCCACAGGCTCCCCTCAGTCTATCCCGCCAAGTTCCTCTTTCATACGACGGATCTGCAGTTTCAGTTTGTGCTCAAGCCAACATACTATACCAGCAAACCCAACAAGACGCTACGGTAACACATGGCAATGGAGCCAGTCATTGGCGACACCTTCTCTCACCTTCTGCAGATGTACTCCAGCACCCCCAGCCATCTGTCTCCATCCATGGCTCCACAACAAAAGCACAATGACACCAAGGAAGAACGAATCACAAAAGAATATGGCGACCTCAGCAGTACAGCTTGCAAAAGCCCGACAGCATCTGATCACCACCATCATCCTGAAGTCACAACAGATGCAAAACCTGCATCTGCAGGCCACATTTCTCACAGCCATGACTACTGTGAGCTCACAGATGGCTTTACCACATGTGGCAGATAAAATGGCGACCGTGTCAATCGGTTTCTGGAGGACATCACCGTATTCTCGGATTTTGTTTTTCCCCCTCTTACAAAATGTCAGAGTTCAGCTGTATTTCTGCGCAGTGAATCCTTGCCGTTGCAGTGAAACGTGCAAACCGGTGTGCAGTGAGGACGATCACGGGACTGAAGGCCCACATGTTTTGCAATGGCTAACAGTGGGTGTAAAACGAACCAGGGGTAATTCCATCTTTGGCCACAATAAGAGAGAGACAGTGGTCAGAAGTAGCTGAGATCTATACTCTTTGACTTCACTAATCTGCTCCAAAATCACACCAACATTATACCCCTTCTTTTGGGACAGGTGAGGAGGAGCAGAGGACCCCCCACCCCATAAATAAATAAATAAATAAATAAATAATATGACTGTGCCACAGAAGATTCCAGTGGGGCCAAAGTCAGGTGACAAGCCTATTCATTCACTTAACCTGCACCTTTGTCAAATCAAATCACTCTGTCACATGACCCGACACTTGGTGAGTGCAGGTAAGTGAAATGCTTGTGAAATAGTGCGAATAACAGCAAATAGTTCAAATAGGAAGCATACAAAAGTAGTAATATACAGCACTGCAAAAATGAATAGATTGCAAACTAAAACCAGATAAATACAATAATAATACCGGCCTCGTTTCCTCTCGGCCCAGAAACACCCACATGGCAATATTCCGATCTGCTGCACCCCTTTTTTTGCGAAAGCTGAAATGCCTGATTTTCACGTCATACTTTTGTCAATCCCACCACCACCCCCACATCCAGATAAAGGATCTGTTCCTTCCTTCCATTTATATCACATGGTTCCGTTAATGTTAATACTTTTCTTTAAAAAAAAAAAAAAAATCATGAAATCCATTAAGCCATGACCAGACAGGGGCTAGACCCAATGCTATGGGACACAGGGTGGCCATTGCCATGGCAACTGCGCCCACTGGGTCACATGGCAAAACCAAAGCAAGTGCAGCAAGTCAAAGGGCGTGACCTGAGTTTTCACCCCCGGCCTCATTCTACTTCAGGGAACGTGGGGAATGGCGCTTGTGCTCCGGGCTCGAAAGCAGAAACGGAAACAGACAGAGGATCAAACGCGACAAAGCAGACAGCCAGCGCTGTTCCCACGGCGACAGACACTGGAGCACTGCGGCCATGACACATTAACGGAAAACGTGCAGAGTCACATCCACACGGGCCCTCAATCCAGAGCGCCTTTCACTGCATCATTGTTTGGGATAAACCAAAGACACATGGTGCGTTTATTTAGAGGAGGTGTGGCAGGGGCTTGCAGAACTGCCACCATCTCCAGGGGCAACCTCCTCTGTTTACAGAACGGCATGAAGGCCATGTGAGAAGCAGATCTTCCAGGGCGTAATGACAAAACAATCAAAATGACCACGATTATCATCCGGCCTCCCTTCCAAAACCACTCTTCTAGTAAAAGGTCAGTATGTAGGTCCACAGGGGATTGGAGGAGGGAATACCCAAGGCAGGGTGCCAGGTCATTGCAGGACATACAGTCACCATCAAACTGTGGGCAACCCAAAGAAGCTAATAAAGCTAAGCGCGTGTTTGTGGGCTATGGGAGGAAACCCAAGGGGCCACAAGGAGAAAATCCCGATGCAACACACCCAGAAGCTGGTGCAGGGAAAACCACTGAGCCGGGCTGTATAAACAGATATTTTTATCAATTTATATAGTATGATAGAGGGCCGGCTCTAGAAACAGACAGACCAGGCAGCTGCCAGGGCCCCCGGATGACGATGATGGAAAAAGAAGGACGGAAGACAGAGGAAGAGGAGGATAGGGAAGACAGATGGCGAAGGAGGAGGATGAGAATCAAAAATGAAGATGAAAGATGGTGAAGAAAAAAAGGAGGATGAAAGGTGGAAGCGGAAAGGACTGAAGGAGAAGAAAGCGGCGGAGGAGGACGGAAGACGGATGAAGGAGGAAGAGGTGGACGAAAGATGGAAGACGAAAGATGGAAGACGGAGTAGGAGGGGGAGGACGGAAGACTGATGGAGGAGGAGGAGGAGGAGGAGAATAAAAAATGAAGACAAAAAACAGGAGGAGGAGGATGAAAGATGGAAGACAAAAGGCAGAGAAGAAGGAGCAGGAGGAAGACAGAAGAAGGACAATATTGATCCCCGTGGGGAAACTCTTTTCGCCTGCCTCGCCTTGCTCTCTGTGACACGGAGACATATGTAGATGAAAGGAGCTTGGCAGTGAAGGGCAGCCACCCTCAGCAATGCCCATGGAGCTGGGGGTAAAGAGCCTTGCTCAAAGGCTCACAGACGTGCCGAGGATGGACTCGAACCGGTGACCTTCCAACCACAGGCACAGAGCCCTGCCCACTGAGCCACACGCCGCATTGACCTGCATTGTGAAGTGAAATGATCATCACTTTTCATGGTAGGGGGGCCTCCCCAAGAAAGGTTTTGCATAGGGCCCCTAAAAAGGTGGATGACGCATCACCAAGGGGGTCCAGTCCCTTTTAGGGACACAACTGGGACCCTTCCGTTGCCATCAGCCTATGCTGCATACACCAATCAGAGGCGGACGTTTCCTCCGCACAGTCAGGAGAACGGAGAACACAAACATTAAGCTCACGGCCTGAACACTGATGCATTACATGTACATCACAGGCCGCTGGTTCCTCTCTGTGCACCCTGCCTGGCTGGAAGCTGCAACGAATGCCTGTTTTATATAAAAATAAACAAATAAATAACCACATATAAAAATAGCTGCAAAGACAGTTTCCGAAACAAACATCATTCCATGGGACGTAGTCAGCCGGGTTCCTTCGGAAGGAGACACCACATTCGTTATTTCTGACTTATTCGCACACAGACAGGCGGCCAGCCAGCTAGTCAGTGCCTGTGTAAGGACCTGCAGCCACAGCAGCATCGCCCAGTCTGACCCAGTCTGACCCACAGTCTGCAGTAGCGGAAGCAGGCAACCAACATCCTCTCGGTGTGTGAATACAGCAAACAAAAACTCTCAAACAGTGTTTGACTTCTGCCTGGCCAGTGGGAACATGCTCTTGTGGTTTTGAACCCCATTGTTGCTAAGACACATCACTGGGTGTGTGTATATGTGTGCGTGTATAATATATTTTTTAATATACATAATATATATATTAACACACACACACACACACACACACAAGAATATAAGCAGGGATGCAAATAGCTGGTATGCACATACGCGTTTGGTGGGTGAACTGTACTTATTTTATGTACATTTGCGCTATTATGCCAAGAAGTTGCATCGCGTATCGGGTTACATGCCAAATGCTACCTGCGTAGCGACTATGTGCATCCCTGCATATAACATTTACAAACAGGAGGCTAACAGTCTGCACTTTCCGGTGACATCTGCTCATAAGTTTACCCCCTTAACTTGGCTCCTTCTAAGGTAATAGAGTGACCATTTGCTTTTCAATGGCGGCTTGGGAAAGTGCCTCCACGTTAACCTCATGCACGTCCTTTATCCAGTGGAGGGTCATCGAGAGCCTGGAGCCAATGCCAGGAAGCAAAGGCAGGCAGATGGGATGCCTCTCTCTCTCTCTCTGTCTCACACACACACACACACACACACACACACACTTATAAGCTGAATAAGCCCAGCTGCACCAGAAGTTCAAAATTCACAAATATCTGCTTCATCTGCGGCCTGAAAACATTACATTAACTCATACAGCTAAAGACCTGTCATTTCTTGAGCAGTTTGCTGTGGTTGTGGTGCACCGGTGTGGACATTCTGACCGCCACCAATAACCGATATATTTCTGTCTAACATGACTAATACAGATAACCTCTGAACCGCTTGTGCCGGCAGGGAGACTCTCCAGTGCTGATTAGCAGAATGATCTTACATCATATTCTTATCCTCCATGGAAAACAAACGTTCGATCTGCAGGCCGGGTTATTAATGAATTAAAAATATGTCTCAGGCCAGAACTTTGAAACCTCTTCTAAGTGGTGAATGAGCCGACAGAATACCTTGTCCTCCTCAAATGACTGATTATCCAATGCAATCATCTCCATTGGGTTTCTAACCCTAACCCATTGGTGTAGTGAATGTGTCTTAAGCCCTGATTCTGCCAACTTAGTCTAAATAAGGATCTGTAATATTGACTGATATTGACACGTCGGACTGAAGCTTGATTTCTAACGAAACATCGGCCAATACCAATAAGGTAACAGACATATGAATCTCTATGGTGTTTGTGCACTTGGTGGATTCCTGAACTCTGAAGTCGATAGACTGAAAACATCTTCTTTCTTCCAAATTTCAGCACCATACAAAGTGCTTCTTAACAAACTGTCCACTCTGTTTCAGTGAGGCTGGGGGTGTCGTAGTTAGCAGAGCAAATCTACTGAAGGTCATCCCTTCCCTTCAAGACTTTCCTCCATTTCCCCTCGGGGGATCAATAACGTTTATCTACCTAAAGCTGCCCGTGACTGATATTTGCAGTATAGTACATTGGGTACTATAAGGTAGACAATCAGTAGTATAGTACATTGGGTACTATTAGGTAGACAATCAGTAGTATAGTACATTGGGTACTATAAGGTAGACAATGCTAAACCAGGTATAAGAAAGCAAGTGAGTTTTTCACCGTTCAATTAAATGCAGGCTTGTGAGGGGCCTGCAGACTTTGTGATGCAGCACAGGGTTCAGGACAGAAGCCTCTGCAAAGTAAAAAATCCAGGCCAAGGTTTTGTTTCAGCCATGCAGTTGAATATAAAGAGTCACAGTCCGTTACTTTGCTAGTTGGTTCAAACAAATCCTTGGTCTGTATTTTTACTTTCTGGACCTGAACTATCCACCTCTAGCCAAGTGCTTCTGTACTGCAGGTGGAGACTGGAAACCCAGACAAATAATAGAGCGAGCACACCTCAGAAACACACAGACACACAGAGAGGTTACAGTGCTGCTCATTGGTCAGTCACAGAGGGTCTTTCCAAATAAAGTAATCGATCATTCATCAGAACTCGAACTGTCGAATGTACCGAATTCTTCATATCAATCCGATAACGTAAGATTTTATTACTTGGCAGAAATATCAGAAAAGATCATCAAGTTGCGTAAAAAAGAGAAATAGGGATTAATGAAGAGAACTTGTCTGATCACCTGATCAAGTCAAAGCCCACTGCCAGATCATATAATGGAAAAATTGTTACAATCAAAACTCAAAGCTATAGAAGTAGTATGAAATACGTCCACAGAGGGAAATGAGCATGGAACGTCCCTCAGCAACTAGCAGGAACAGACAGTAAACGGCAGGGACAGGCAGATCCATACCTCAGTGTCGATACTTCAATACTCAATTGGTATCGATTACCATTTAAAAGTATCCGTTACAAATGCTTGTTTTCCTCAAAGGTGACACTTTCACAATAATAGATCCACTCCCAGAGGCCCATGACATTTATAAATAAGTTAAAAAAACTCTTTTAAACTGATTCCATTTTATTTTAACTTGTATTAATGGGATTAAATCCAAAAGCATGAAAATGCTTTTTTTTTTGTTTGAATTTTAATTCAATTTACAGACATATAATGGAGTTTTATATGTATAGTAATGTTTACAGATAAATAAACATCATTAAATAAATATTTAGTATCATATCCATATATTAGTTCATAAAATACTTATTTGGGTACTGAATGTAAAAATTGCAGTATTGCCCGTCTGTAGTATGCAAACAGCACAAAAATGCTAGAAACTGCTACCACATCAAAATGTGACCCTAACAGAGTAATGCTCAGGGCGAGATATCTGGTGACATGTGCTTCATTGTCTCATATTTTTCCTGCACAAGTCTGTGAGTGTGCAATAAAAATAATTCGAGTTTTCCATTATCTGCAGTCTGAAAACCTCTGAAAGTTTCTTTACAGCTTCAATGATTCCACTTCAAATGATTAAAAAAATAGCTTCCTGAACTCGAATTACTACCAGCAGGTAAAAGCAGTTGTATGGGCTTAAAATGTACATGCAGAAACATGGAAACAGATGTGAATGACTCCGCCATTCCGCGTCGGTCAGCAAACTTCCCCTTGAGCCCTACTGGTGATTTTTCTCCTCCCCAAAGAAAACCTGCCAAATTAAACAGAGCATGGAAATGGAAAGAGGCTGAACACAACAGCACAGGAACTCCATCTGAAGGGAGGGGGTGGACAGG
>JABJVO010000044.1:11220459-11236775 GCA_026770805.1 Boulengeromyrus knoepffleri
GCCCATCCTCCAGGGGCCGGCAGGGAGAGTCAAATACAATAAAATTTGAGACACAAACGGGGAGCAGGGGGGAGATGGTTGCTTTTAAAAAAGCTAAAAGATGCATGCAGATAAAATGGAATTTTCATGGTTCTGTAGACGATTTAACGGAATTTAAGCATCTAGGGCCTATGCCCAGCAGGCAGCCTTTATATGGTGGGGTCTGACGGAACCACGCAGGGCTTGTGATCTGGGGGCTGATGTCAGGCTTAGTGGGTTAAGATGCTGTGCCTTTGATCAGGTCACCAGTTCAAATCCCGTGGTCAGCAGAGTGATGTCACCGTTGGGCCCTTCAGCAAGGCCCTTGGCACCAATTGGTTCTTTCTCAAAAATGTGCCACTACGGATAAAAGCATCTGCTAAATGTAACTTGTGAAACGTTTATCTCAGAAAGGAGCTGAGCAATACATCTGTGAAGAATGATGTAAATCCTTACCTTGTACATTTCTAAAGATTTATTATTACATGACTGACGGCTTTGAATGACATGTGAAGAATGCCCTCTTCTGGATGAAAGTGGCACACAGTGATTCAGTGACTTTCACCCTGGTCATCAATACTGCTCATGTGGACATTTAAGCTACTCAGAGCTGCGAGGTCGCTGTCTGAAGCCAGCAAGTTCGTTTCCATGGTGATGACAATTCCATGAAGTATAGCACCTGCCATCTCCATTTTCATTTTAAGGGCGTGCCAAATTTCAATGGAAACATCTCTGGTTTAGCTGGTTCTTTTCGGCGGTAACATTACCCATCAAGTAGTCCACATTATCTGCATTCACAGCATCAAAATCAGCTTTGTTCCACACGTACTTTGCGTTCTAAAACACATAGAGAGTGAGGCAGGGACATAACGGCAACAATTAATGAAAAATACACGTTAAAAATCAGTGACAAAAAAAAAGTGATCCTAAAATCCTAAGGATTAACTTATACCAGGGACTTTCAACCTTTCATAAGCCAGGGAATCCCCAAATGAAAACAGACCAGAACTATGAGCTTGCTACCACTAATATGTGGCATACATAACTCAGAATGGGCAGGAACTGTTTCTTCCATCCATCCATCCATCCATCCCTCCCTGCTTGTCCTATGCAGGCTCACAGGGGTCTGGATTCTATCCCAGGAGCTACGAGTGCAAGGCAGTGAATAACCCAGGATGGGGCGTCAACCCATAGCAGGGCACTCAGACATTTACACACACACATTCACACCTATGGGCAACTTGGCAACTCCAGATACACCTTAGCATGTTTTTGGACTGTGGGGGTTCCAGAGGAAGAACAACACGGGGAGAACATGCAAACTCCTGGAAGGAACTGCCAATACGTAAATTTACTAAAGGTCTCTGCGGACTCTATAGACCCCAGACTGAAAAGCCCTGGGCTATATAATGCAGCTGCTCATGAGCTCCAGGATTAAGCCAGTGCTCATGTACTGAAGCTGGTTTCAGGTGGTGCATGACTGACTACCTTCTTTCCCGTGAGCCATTTATCGACGAGATCAGTGTCGTCTAATCGGGATCCATAACTGGTGTTGTACTCTGGGTCTTTTGTGGTTTTGGGGAACATGTAGGTACGGCCACCTCCAAGAATGACCTGTTACGGAGGTACAACATACACAGGAAGCACTTTCAATCGGACACTGAAATAAAAAATGCTTTTTTCATTACTATTCAGGAATTTTTAAAAATAAAAAGTACATTAAAATAAATAAATAAATATATATGTACACACACACAATCCTTGGGAAAATTGCATCAAGATATGTATGGAAAAGCAATATCTGTAGTTATTAGATGATGTGGGAATTGAAGATCTAAGATTCAAATACAGCGTATCATTATGCAAAATAATAGGTGCAGAATGAAGACGGATGGACGTGTGCTTTAATCAACATCCAGATGTGTAAACAGGAAAAACATGTTACTTTAAATAGGTACCACTTGTAATGCCCTATAGGCCATGTGTTCATACTACAGTTACTACAGGTGTGTACTTGCAAGGTGTCAGCATTGAGGATCTGATACTCATGTTATGGACCTGCTGGTCTTACGTTGATGTCGGTGTTGTTGACTAGCTGGAAGGCAATATCACGGCAGCCCTGCTTCACCGCATCCACCGGCAGTTCGGCGTCACTATACCAGTTCCTGTCGGCCGAGTGCGAATAGGCAGCGCCGGGTGAGGCGTGCTGCACCCGTGCTGTAGACACGATGCCCACTGACATCCCTGCAACACGGGACGGCCACATTTTCACTGCATCTTTACAGCAAGATCACCTATACGACGACGCCACACCAAACTTGCATCACTACAAACAGCAATGTATATCAGTGTTTCCCAATCCGGTCCTTGGGGACCCACCAGACAGTCCACGTTTCTGCCGGGAGCTGGGAGGAAGCGAAAATGTGAACTGTCTGGTAGGGAGTTCAGAGGGAGCAAAAACACGGACCGGCTGTGGGTCCCTGAGGACCGGATTGGGAAACACTGCCTTACATGCATCACTATACTTGCTGCTTACAACACTTAGCAGCATTACTGTGATGGTACTCAAGCCCACCTGCCCTCCTGGCCCTGTGCAGCACAGATTCGACCTCGTTGCCGAAGGTGGTATTGCACTTGCCACGCCGGGCTGCTGCATTCAGGCCCAGCGTGCCATAGTTGGCCTTGACGCCAGTCAAGTAGGCTGTGGCAGTGCCTGCACTGTCAGGCATCTGCTTATCCACGTTGTAGGTCTTGGGAGAAGAAGATAAGGTTAATTTAACACAGAGTGATTGCTTCCTCAGACCTCAATGTGACTCATTTCAGCTAGCAAAACAAGAGCAGCTTTAATTCAACAGAATGGCCTGGATATCTATCAAAGCATTAAATAAATGACGTTTAGCACTGCATATAATGGAATCTTCCTACGTGTGATGGATGAGCAATGCGTCTTACTTCAAGTTGAAGAAAACATGCCCAAAGAGAGACTTCCCATTGAGCTTAAACAGGCAGGAAACGTTTAAGACAAATTCCGCCTGTTGCGTTTGTTTCAGTGTGGTAAATAATTTACTAAAATACTGCCACACGTACTTGACAAGCTGGGGTGGAGCTTAACAACAAACAATACGAAATTTTACAGGAGAGACTGACTAACATAGAAGGACAAGGCCGATGGTACCTTTGAAAGGGCCAGGAATGGAAATGTGTCCATGGTCAGCGTGGTCTCCTCTCCTGTCTTGCCGGCCATCTGGCCCTTGAGGATCCGTGTTGCTGTCACGGTGGGGATGCCCATCCCTAGGTGAAGGCCAGCCACATAGCATCCAAGCTCAAAGACCACCATCAGAAGGCTGCAGCGCATAATTACCCTTAACGGCAGGTATAAGTCTCAGAATAAGATCCCAGTTTATTAAAGGTACAAAGCCTTCAGGGTCACTATGGTTTTGAAGGGACAGAGGAACATTCTGAACTCTTGTTCAAGTTACGCTTGAGCAGTAATTTGTCCGATAATTACAGGTAAGACTGATTTCTTGAACCAGGTTACATGAAGGCAACATGCAACCATGAGCAGGAAAAGTGATAGAAGATGTAGAAGATGAATGGAAAAGGCACCGAACCCTAACCATGGTGAATATATCAATGTTCTTCACTCCAGAACTCACCATCACCCAGAAACAGGATAAGGTTCTTGGCTTGGCCCACAATAGGCTGCAGGTTTAGTGCTTGCGTGATAGACTTGTTTCCCTTCTCATTCCAAAAACGAGGGTTCTCCTCTTCAACTGAGGGAGCACCAGAACAGGGATGGAACAGCAGCTAAACAGGCTTACTTGTAGGTTTACTGGTCACATTCTGGTTAAGTATTTTCCAGTGAGTGAATTCAACCATCATTAGGATAGATCCACACGTCATTTTCCATGCATTTTAGAAATATTTTCTGATATTCATAAATGAATGAGACTAGAAAATGATTTTCATATACATATAAAAACGTATTTATTTTAAACATTTGAGTAAAAAACGTTTCAATTCCCCGTTTCAATTGAACGTATGCATATCGAGGTGTTAGATTCAAGTTTCCACTCCCCACAGGTCCGGCTGATCCACGGCACTTACTGGGGATGACGGCCCTGGACTGGTCCACCGCCATGCAGAGCAGGACCCCCGCGATCAGGGTAATACGGCACAGAGCCATGTTATGTGTCGTACGTCGTGTCGTTAAAAGAGCCAGACATGTCGTACTGCATATTTATAACTGCGCCACTGACCAAAGTGTAAAGGGCGTAGCGGAGTGGTGAGCAATTTTTATGGATATTTTATGTCGATTGATGTATATATTTTAGTAAACATCTCAAAGGCACACCACCGTGGAGTTACCACGGATTTTGATACTGTCGCTAAATGCAAATTAGCACAACCAAATCCAATGGCAGGGCGTAGTGTTATGGGCGATTGGCGGCATCTTCCTCGGGGGGCCACCTTAGTAAATCAAGCACCTCTCCCCCCAACTTATGAGTGGGGGGCTGCTGGTGGTGAAGCTTACCTGGGGCACCACATGGGTTTTGACAGCAACTGGCCAAATCACAGGAGGATGTGCTAAGCTTTCGCTCAAAGAAAACATTTGTTGACGTTTTGTATGAAATGCACACGGATACTACAGTGTAAGAAGCCCCTTAATGCAACACTCTGCTGCTCCAGCCCAACAAAACAATTGCTTTACTGAAGCAACTACCTGGGCAGATGCTTTAGCTGGTATTTTGAGAATAAACATGCAGGCTTATATAAATACACTGTAAAGCCCATAGATTTGTTGCTCTTTATGACCATCTGACAACCTGTAGGGACGACGCCTGGGCGTGAGGGTGAACATTGCACATGTGGTCCAAGGTGGCACCCTGGCAGCAACAGGCTGGGTGGTGCTGGTGTTCGGGGTGATTCATGGCTCAGCAGACTAGGACTCCGTGCCCGTGGGTCTGAAGGTTGCTGGTTTGAATCCTGGGGCTGGCAGATTGATGCTGCTGTTAGCCTTGAACCGCCCCCCCCCCCCCCCTTTCTCTTGCCTGTATGTGTGTCTCATTTAGAACTAGATGGTATGGGGGGGGGGGAATTCACATGGGGATCAATAAAGTATCACTATTCCAAAAAATTGGAATCCTGCCTCCCACACGAGGGGTGTAGCCTGGCATTACGACTATCTTAGCGCATATCCTGCCTCGCAAACCAGCACCTTCTGACCACACCCCTGGCAAGAATGAATCCACAACAAAGGTCAATTAATTGGATAAAGCAATTATATCAACAGACAGGGACATTTTGTTCCATGCTTCTAATACTTCCCAGAAGGAAGAAAAAAAAAAAAACAAAAAACTTTTGCTACACTTACTTTAGTGCCAAAGGCATGTTTGCTTCATTAATATCAAATGAGCCTAATGCATATTCCAGCATACGCATCTTATCAGCCTTGATAACGCTGAACGTGTTCCTTATGGGAGTTTAAGATCCAAGTCCTTGGCTGGGGTAAAGTTCAGGAAGAACATATAATTCACATCTATATCCACCCACGGACCCCTATATCCTGGTTCATAGACAGTCAGAGCTCACGCTGCTGCATTGTGCCTGCAGACCCAGCCAGATTACTGATTCACATGAAGAGCAGGTTACACTATGCAGGCCAGGCGGGACAGGCAAACGAGGCTCTGCTCACTATAAGGGTCCCCCAACCGTCAAACAGTAGCAAATCAATCCCATTATCTAATCTCCACTGGTCACGTGCTGCAGCTCTAACATGGGAAGCACTTAGAAACCTGATAGAGCTACATATATACCATGTATGTGTGTGTGCGTGTGTGTGTACGTACACGATATGATTCAACACAATGCAATTCAACATTATATGATGCTATGCAATTCAATTCGGTACGGATAAAATCGAACTCTCTCTTTGGTTCTTAAGTAGATAGCTTTTTTACTTTACACGTGTCTCTAGTACTGCAACTCCATAAGTATCTGGTGAACACTTTATTTTTGAAACTGAGGCAATCGCATCGATGAAAACTTACCATCCCTTTCTCTCTCTCTCTCTCTCTCTCTCTCTCACACAACCACACACACACAAAAACAATCTCTCACCCCTAACGGTGAGTCCTCCTCTGCTTCCAGCGCTGGTTCATCACCTCCTGTTTGATCTTTCCATGACTGTCTGCCACCCTGCTTTTGTGTCTCTGGCCCATTTCAATCTGTCCACATACAGATCCCACCTCGTCCCCCTGCCCTACATTACAAGCAAAGACAAACGTTTAAATGATGTGAATTTAATTACATAAAGTATTGCATTTTTCTACATCCCCCTTTATTTTTACATTAATCAGTATAACACCACCACATCAACAACGGGGGAGAAAAACAGCACAGTCGACAATAAATGCTAAAAATGTGTGAAATTTTATCTTCATGATGAAACACTTTGCAGACACAAGGTTGTTTGACTCCAGGCCTCTCGCAGGAGGCGACAGTCAATGATCACCAAAGCAGCCCCGCCTTGTCTCAAGCACCGTGCTTGAGAACTCAAAGAGTGAATGATCTAAATTCCCTGCTGGCTCGTACACGTGCAGCCAGACACATGCTCTCTCAAACAAACACGAACACGAAACAGTATCAACAAACAGACCATGGCACCCAAAGTCAGCAGCCAAAAAAATCAGACAATGCCAGATTGCGAGCGGATAAGTGTATTTTATTATCCCAAGGGCCAGTTGGATGAACAATACACGTCGCTCTCATGGACACAGGGGAAAATGACATCACATTATGATAATTACTGTAACACAACGGAGGCGGCTAAGCAGGAGTTAGCACATGGTGTTAAATGGAAGCAGCATCACTATGAATGACCCCTGACGCAGAAGGTAGACAATTAACTGCACAAACTACAAGCTTCAGATTACAGTCCAGCTCTTTTCTCAGCTGGCTAGAGAGACAGGCATCTGTGTGTCAAATCTTTGTGAAAAAAGTTAAAGTTTAGCACATTTGTGTTTTCCTCCTTCACATACCCTGTAAAAACATCACGTATAAATGTCTTGTGTTGACTTTAAGCACAAAGATCAATGCGATAATAAGAGAGACACCTAAACAGGAAAAGCGCAGCTGCATTTGAGTGACGAGGCTGACAGGTTCCCAACAGATTTATATGATAATTCAAATTTGGCCAGAAAAAACACTCAAGTAAAGGCAGATGTGAAGCACTTTGAAAGGCTCGAAAATGAAACGGCATCTGAGGGGAAAAGGACACAAACGACGACAGTCACACATCACAAGGCACAGAACGTGCTCCCTCCACAGAGCTTTGTTCTTGTAAAGACAGCTGGATCTTAAATATGTGGCAATGTGACCGTGACACAGAGACATACGAGAAGTCGTTCTTAGCTGGCAAACTCTCCAGAAAGTGCTGCTGATGCATGCAGCCGGTTATGCTCACGACGGCAGATGAAACTTTTGAAAGTGTGTGTGTGTGTGTGTGTGTGTGTGTGTGTGTGTGGGGGGGGGGGGGGTGGGTGGGGGGGTGGGGGGGGGGGGGGGGGGGGGGGGGGGGGGGGGGGGGGGTGCGATATGTAAAGATTTCCAAAAACCCCGAATCCCGAGCCAAATGGCCATCTTCAGGTTAATGCTCACTCAACCCACAAAATCTCAGGCCCACTGCAAACCAGGAGAAGGGCAGAATGGAGGACACCTCTGGCCAGAATAAAAACCGTACACATTTCAACAAGGAAGGCCCATATGTCCAAAGGCCGCCAGCATCTTGGTGCTCATCACTGCTTAAGAGCAGAAGCACACGTGTTGCAGGTCGGGCCGGCGGCCCCAGCAAAAGATGCCCAAAAGGACTACAAGTCCCCAAGTACCGAAAAGCACAAGTTAGCATCCCGTTGACATTTCAGGTTCTAAAAGGGGATTAGCACACCTAAAACTAACACTTTAAAAACGTCAACATTTTGTTTGGCAAACAAAACATTAAAAAGTAACTCAAGTCTTTGTAAATTTGTGTTCCCATCGAGCGTCACGGGTTCCTGGGGCACAATTTCCAAAGCAAAGTCCTCCAACAAACGGGAGTTTCAGTTTCCCAGATACACCGATCCCACCTAGTGCAGAATCAGCCGTCAACTGCCGTTTACCTGCTACCATTCAACCCTAAATTCAGGGAACTGCCACTTGAACGTCCGCCGTAAGCATCTCCTAACAATCATGTCGTCAACCTGTGGGAAGCACATCAGTGCTTCTGTGCTCTGTGTTCATGTGCCGAGAGCCATAATGCACCCATTCAGCACAGCAGACTAAAAAAAAAATAATAGATCCTGCGTTTGCCAGTTCATTTTCTGCTAGCTACTACTAAACGCACATGGAATTAAATGGCTTTAAAAAAAAAAACAATGCAAGAACATCTCCAGTTTCTGAACACACATCTCCTGCTAATATTAAAGCTTAAATCTTTAAATCTTACTCCAGGACAATCTCCTAAGCTGGGCACAAATACACAGGTATGTAACACTGACCTAGGAGGTCAGAAGACATAAAAGAAACAGCAGCAACACACTGTATCACCTTGGCCCTTCAAAGAAAACTTCAGCCAAATCCATTCGTCATAATTATCATTAATGCCAAGTTACAATACTGGTCGCTTATAATTGGTTTACAATAATAATAATTAAAAAAAACAGTACTTCACTTAAAAAGCCTCAGTTGGCATACTTTAAAAGGCAAGAAACATATGCATTTCAGTTTAAGCATTTAACTTGTGGCACCAGTAGAGGGACGCTTCAGTGTGGCACTGTACTTCATGGGGGCTGCATCCGCTTGTAGCTGGACCTCCACCAGGGTGAAGATGCTGATCTCCTGACAGGCAATAAAGCACATGAGTGTGGTTCAGGGTCATGAAAGTGAGGCACGTGGGGAACAGGGGGTGTACAGTCAGCTTTTCTGAATTAGAAAATTAATTTACGCCCGGCGGAACAGGAAAGGTCAACTTTAATTACATAGTACAGGCAAGGTAGAAGATATTCAGGTTTACTGCAGCCATTTAAGGTTAAGTAGCAAGTTAAGCTAAAGAGATACCGGGACCAGACTCAGATGTAATGCATTAAGGTCTTGTCCACATGTACATGGGTATGAAAACGTAGCTTTTTCCATATGTTTTGGCCTTTCGTCCACACGCAAACGGCGTTTTACGTCACTGAAAACGGAGCTTTTGTAAAACCCCATCCAGGGTTTACAAGATTTTCAGAAACTCCATTTTCAGTATTGACATGTAGACAGGGAAAACTGAGTTTTCGGTTTATAACGACAGATTGTGTGCCGTTTTCACATTTGTCTCACAGAGGGTGCGCTGTTTGCTGTCTTTAGCCTAGCAGAACTGGTAATAAGGCTTCTGATTGGTCAGCATGGCTTTACACTTCGTTATATCGCCCCCCCTGTTGGTTTGGCATGTTCTTGGCAGCGTGTTTTAGCATTTTCATGTGGATGGAGAAACACAGTTTTTTAAAAGTACCTGTGTATGTGTGAACAAGGTCTAAAATTATCCAGTCGGTTACCCACAGTGATTTCCATGACTGCTAATCCAGCACAGGGTTGCAGGAAGTCTGGAGCCCATACAAGGCAGCACAGGGCAGGCAGAGGACATACAGTCATCTAATTGCCTGTTTTTGGATTGCGGGAGGAAGCCAGAATACCAGGAGGAGAAACACCAGCTCCACACACAGTGCCAGAGGTGGGAATCAAACCCACAACCCTGTGGTCGTGTGAGGACACACTCCGCCACCACATCACCATAGTCGTAACGGGTCTGCGATAAGGCCTTTACGCTTTTGTTCTACGGCGACATCCGCCTAAAGTGGTCTTTAAGCCGACCTGCACTTGGAGTCCTGAGATTATCTTTATGGCAACCATGTAAGGGACCGTTGCCCTTTACAAGGGTGGGAACGATCAACATAATCGCACAAGCCAAAAAAAACAGCAGCGTTTCAGATAGCAAAGCCATCTGACTTCCAGGTCCTGGTCTAGCTGCCTTTGGAGCAAAAAAATGTTTGTATGTATATAAAAGCCATGATTTAAGGCCACACCACGGTGATCTAAAGACAGAGTGTACTTTGACAGGACAGACACACTCCATTAAGTGCTTACAGACCACACAATGAGGTTGTTAGTCAGAAATGACTTCTTACTATGCGTACGCCACGACCAGCTTGGTCTGTCTGGAGAAACTCGGAGTACGGCATGGAGGCTTTTACGATGCAGCCTGATCTCCCTCATCACAGCTCTGCAGTCCGGCCTGGATACACGCTGGATACACGCTGGATACACGCTGGATACACGCCTCTTACCTGCTCCACGGGTCCCCGCACGGTCTCGTCCGCTGTCCAAACCAGGGTCAGCTCCGGCTTCTTCCCAACCTTACGGAAGCGGAAGTCTTTCAGACCCTGCAGCGCCTGTGGGACATGACGGTGTAGTCGAGAATGTGGCTTTTCGCTTCGCCGAGAGACGAGACGAGACAGCCTGGACTCAAAATCAGAGCTGCTGTGTATGGAGGAACAGTTTGACAGGCAGGCAACCTAGGACTATGGCTAGAGGCTATGGGAGCCAGAGAGCTCTCAAACCGCAAAGTGTCGAGCAGCAGACGCAGGTCACTCGACTGCGTCGGGGAGGGGTATCCTTGTCAATCGACTACTAATCAGCGAAGTGTCTGCAATGGATCCGAAAGGACGCCCGCAGGACGGCCGCAGCTCCTTGAAATTCTGCAGAAGGCGGCAGAGGGGCGACCAGATAAAACGCCCCACTTACTTTGCAGTAGATGCGCTTCTGCACGCCGTACTTCAGCACCAGCACGTCGAAGGACTGGTCGAGAACCCCCATCACCATGGCCTCGGAGTCCAGGGGGCCGCACTCCTACGGAAGAACACAGCCGTTGGTCCGCAGCGGCCGGCGGAGCTCGTAAAAGGAGGCGGGCGTGGGGCCATGATCCGTTAATTACCGTGCCACGTCTGCTCAATAAAGCCTGACACAACGAATTAAATAAATTCACAGTTTGCTGTATAATTAAGGAATAAAAGGAAGGAGGTGGCTGGGCTCAGGCACGCGATTACGGGGCTGTGTTTAGCCTCAAGGTCAGGTCAGGTTCAGGTGAGGTTGGGCCTTCCTGCCCCAGGACAGGTGCTCACCTTGACAAAGGCGGCGAAGAACAACTCAGAGCTGAGCTCCTGCACGCGCTTAGAGGCCGTCTTCTTGTCGTTGCAGTGGGACGCTTGTCTCTGGACGTCCTCAGCTTCCAGGCTGGGGTGGGGGCTGCACCCTGTGGGGGGGGCACACGGGACCTTCAGTTGTAATAAAAACCCCTCTATTCATACAACTCTGTCCCCAGCCCAAAGCACTTCAACTGTAATACAAGATGCATCAGTATGGTTACTTTTAATGTTCAATTTTATCGTACATATGTGTGTGAGTGTGTGTGTGATCCAGGCCACTGTTAAACAGGCACATATTACAACTTTACTGAAAGACAAGCATTTGCATAGTGGTTACAATACTGAACTCATTTGGTTCTATGTCATGAACCACTGCACTGCAGTCATATTCATCCATAAACAATCCTTTGTTAGGTTCACCTAAGCCCAAAAAGAATGTCACTGTGCTGAGCAGCCATGAATCTGCCTCGGGCACAAGCCTCGAACTCCGCACGCCTCTCACCCAGCGCCGCACCCAACAGGCGATGCACAATGACGTCAGCGTAGCGACGGATGGGGGAGGTGAAGTGAGTGTAGAAGGGTACATTGAGGGCATAGTGTCGAAACTGGGCCTCATCCATCAGGACTCCAGTGCAGAAATATACAGCCATCTGGAAAAGGGCACAGAATGCCAATGTGAGGTGCTGACTGATCACTGAAAGCGACCTTTGACCATAGGAACGGGCCTCAGTGCAAATCAAACACGTGCAATAGATGCTAAATAGGTATATACTACAAAATTATAAAGAAATATTAAATTCTATAGGACACTGCATCTAACACCACCACCTAGATAAGAATTCATTAGGCTTTCATGAAATTAATCATACATTTTAAATGCACAACATTCCCCCAAGAACTGAGCTGTGGGACTGTTCCCTTCGCAGGTTATCTGGAAAGAGCTAAAAGCTGCAAGCTGGCCGACCGGTTCAGCACCGGGATCTGGATTTCGGGGACCTTTGCAGCCTGCTTAGGGCCTTAGACACCCGATTCCCAGCCTACGTGTGCGGCCGGCCTCGAGGGGCAGCCCCAGGACGGCCGGGCCGAACCTGCGTGGGTTCTGGCCCGATTCGCGACCCGTGACGCGGGTCTCAGAACTAGCAACCTGCTTCATTAAGGCTCGGCTGCAAGACAGATGTTCACAGCGACTCATTAACTATGGAAAGGCCTGGAGCGGGAGAGACTGACCACAAAACCAGAACCCTCCCCAAAAAACATGATGATATTATAAAATAAATTAGATTAATAAATACCACTACATGCAGATATAAAGTGCCAAAATTCACTTAAGTAACCTATGGACGTGCTTGTGGAAATCTCTCTGAGTGATGACGGAACATCTCTCCTGCAGAAAATACTCATTAAAAAGTCTTTCCGCCCCGCCCCCAAAAATCATATTATTGTCTTTAATGCAACAGATAGAGTGAAGAGAACATGCACTTTGCCTGCTAGGTAAAGGGACTGAGCCTAATTCAGTTAATATCGCCACTCAGGCAGATGCCCTTTCTGTGGAGCGACGTGCTCTGGGGGTCGGCGCTCACTTACCTGCATGGGCCTGGAGCACATGTTTGTGAGGACCTCTTTCCTGGCGAGCGAGTACTGGTCCGTCCCCAGGGTTTCGTTCAGACTCCTCTGTGGTGACGGTAAATTAGATTAAGACAGTACAGGCATGGACAGCTTTATAACACAGGCAATGCAGGATGGAAACATTCTGCCACTTTGATCATCGCCAGAAAGTGACAAACCAACCATTAAGTCAGTGTTTCCCAATCCAGTCCTCAGGGACCCCAGACGGTCCATGTTTTTGCTCCCTCCCAGCTTGTGGTAAAACCGGGTTGGAAAACGCAGCACAAGCCACTCTACTTATCCGTCCATCTACTCTATATACACTATCTACTCTATGTACACTATCTATCCAGCTATCAGACAGCTAAAGGAATTTGGAACTGGCAGGTACAAACGGCAAGAGCATGACCCACGTGGACGGCGAACACTCACGTGAAGAGCCCCTGCAGAGGAGAAGTCCAGGCTAAGGCCCATCTGGTCGCAGAACTCCGTGAGGTCGTCCACCATCTTGGTCTGGGGCGGAGGGTGTCGGCGAAGCAGGGCATACTGTGGGAAGCTTCGGCAGATCCGGTGGGCGGTGGCCATGTTTGCCAGGAGCATGAACTCCTCTACAAGCCTACGGGTGGGGGGGGGGGTAGGGGGGGGTGGAGGTAGCTGTGAATGCGAGTGTCTCATTGCTCGTGGTCGAGTGGCGATCAGGTTTTTCAGAAGTATCTGGACGGCAGAAGTGTAACATTGCAGGATTGCAACAATGCACAGTGGCAGGAAGCCATTTATGGACGTTAACGCAAGAGGGCGCAAGAGGCGTAATCTAAGCTTCGCTTTGAGATTTTATTTTTTGCATTTTGCATTGAGTCTGCAGAAAAGGGACTAAACTGCAAGAAATGGCCTGAAAGCAGCTTTCTGGTAAGTATATGTGCATAGAAAGGAATAAATAATTGTGCAGTCTTACTTTTTCAGTCTTATTTTGTTGAATGTACTGCATCAAGCCATGAGTCTTGAATCGTCTATTGAACCAGATCATGAGTAGACTATCGTTACACCCCTAATTAAGACCCAATCAGTGGTCCTCTAACTTTGGCATGTATACCATTCGTGGTGCTCATGAGCGCCCCCAGGTGGTACACAAGACCATTTCTTCATTTGTTAAGTACTGCGATTCAGGCTATTGTCATTTCTTTCACCCATAAGGTACTCGACTGCTTTGTTTTGATCCAGAGTGGTACTTGATGCAAAACGTTTAGAACCACTGCACTAGTACATTCATTCGGTAAAACAAAGCATATCTACATACTTCACATGCCTATATAAACGATTCAGCATGTATCCCGCAACCAGAAAGCATAAGCTTCAGTCACAAGAGCCTGTATCTGACATAATGTGACAAACGGTACAGAAAAAGGGAATATGCCAGCTCACTGCACAGAAGACGAGACGGCACTGCATCAGTGTGCCAGTCTAGAGATTCAACAGAACAATGCAATCTCTCGCAGTCAAGCTACCTACTCAATCGCTCTTTAGCTGAAATGGCCAAAGTCCCAAACGCAGGTAAACAGACGGCAGCAGCCAATCGCCTTTCCACAGCTTAATAGTCGTGACCGACACCCCCCCCCCCCACCACACACACACACACACACACACAGACACACACACACACATCCCCTCCATTGAGGAGATACAACACACTCCGGGCTAAAAGTGACCTTGGCTGCATAAGCCTCCAGATAAGAGTCACAGGTGGATTAATGAAGGGCAAACAGAAAACAGGAGGAAGCGCATCCGCTGTACAGCCAAGCAGGTGGGGAGGAGCGATTCACCGACCTTCCAGCAGGTGGCAGGGCAGCTTGCCGCAGAGTGGCAGCGAGCGGCTCTACAGGCAGCAGCAGGCAGACGCCAAGCCAGTGACATCATCAGGGACCGCGAATGCACACAAGCCGCTAACAGGTATCAGCGGATCATAAGCCCATCGGTGCTCTCTGACCTGCACTGGATAAGGGACTATGATGGATATATCAGAGCCACATGATTCATTATACCCCATTTAAGTCTGTTAAATAAGCATCCGGCAAGTAAATGTCCCAAAGCAGTGGCCTCCTCACAATGTCCATAACTTAGAGTATAATGTAACTTATGAAACAGGGATTGTTTTACTTGCCCTGAAACGCCAAATATCAAATGTATGACTTCCGCACTGGAAACCAGAGCACCGGGCCGCATCGTGACGGAACCTAGTTAGCTGGTGTTTTCCCCTCTGGGCGGGGCACAAAGACTGGGCCATTTGCAGCAGGGAAGCTCAGGCGGGATGACTGGGGCGGGGTTGGGCACGAACTTAAGTGGATATTCAGTTCCTCTTCAGAGTCACTGATTGAAACCTGGTGTTTCTGCATCAGATGAGAAACGTGAGAAGGGCTGAGTATGTGACAACAGTACAGGCAGCCCAGCAGTGTCGTCAATAAAAGACGACAGACAAGGAGCACATGCAGAAATGACATTTATATTTCGTTACTAGCCTAGGGTAAAACTTTCTGTACTTTCCCTTGTACACAAGCTCTCGGACAGCAGTGACTCCAGGGAGAAACAACTACTGTCCGTACCTCTAACATTTACAACAATCTGAGGCACAGACACTGACATATAAAGACATTACGCTTTCATTAAAAATTATCCTAATTGGAAGCTTCTTCCAAAACCCTGAGCTTTCTTGACGATCTCTGATCCACTCGCGGTTGGAATTTACACCTGGCAAACTTCTCAAACTGATCGTTTGGAAAACGAGTGAGTTCGGGAACCTTGGGATAGCACAGGTCGCATTCATGAGGGAGTGGATGGAACGGCACTTGAGGGTGTGAAGGAAGTAAATTTAAGGTTACGGGTATAAAGATCATGAAATGGATCTTGGGGAATCACCCTGGATTAAAGTGCTCTGAAAAGTTCCACTTAAATACATCAAACCCAGGGAAAAAAAAAGAATAAAAAAAAATAGATAAATGTAATTCAATTTGGACAAAATCATACTGCTTGTGTGATGGACTAATTCAGAATAATAAAAATAATAAATTCAAGCCACTTAGCCATTTGATTAAGCATGGATATTACCATAACACGGATATTACTATAATAACCTTCAATAAACTGACTGGCTGTCCACGTTAGACTGAGCCGCATGGAATCACTGGAAAAAGCAGAGCTATTTCCTCAGCATGATCCTGCTTGTGCAGTGCGCTCATTCTTTCCTGTTTTCCAGTGCACTGGCGGTTGACTGAGGCGGCGGTGCACTCGAGCACGCTGGACCATAAACCCCCATGGTTGCGGGGGTGTCCATATCCCAGAGCGCTCTAGCCACGGTTCGTCGGGTTAGTGCCACTGCACTGCGACCCCCCCCCCCCCCCACGTGGGTTTTTGGTTTTTTAAAGCACGGGGGCTGGGTTATGAGACAGTAAGAAATATTAAATATTTTATCGTCGCACCTTGACAAAC